>CAUYPK010066121.1:0-21290 GCA_963574355.1 Loris lydekkerianus | reverse complement strand
CCCTTCCCTTCCCTTCCCTTCCCTTCCCTTCCCTTCCCTTCCCTTCCCTTCCCTTCCCTTCCCTTCCCTTCCCTTCCCTTCCCTTCCCTTCCCTTCCCTTCCCTTCCCTTCCCTTCCCTTCCCTTCCCTTCCTTCCTTCCTTCCTTCCTTTCTTTCTTTCTTTCTTTCTTTCTTGCCTTCTTGCCTACCTTCCTTCCTTCCTTCCTTCCTTCCTTCCTTCCTTCCTTCCTTCCTTCCTTCCTTCCTTCCTTCCTTCCTTCCTTCTTTCCATCTTTCCCTTCTTTCCATCTCCCTTCCTCTCTCCCTTCCTCCCTTCTTTCCTTCCCTCTACAAACAGTCAAAATCAAGGTTTGACAAAAAGAGAGTGAGACACCTGGGGAGGGCCTGAGTAGGGTGGTTGTAGGGAGACAAGTCTATTGTTTACATGCTTTCCTTTGTTGGTGGGAGTTTATTAAATAACACAAAGCAGTGGCCTCAAAGTTGTAGGTCTCATAATGTCTGTGATCTAGGGTGCTGCCCTAGGGACACCTGTAAATGCACCTAGCTGCTAAGGCCTGGAGTCCTGGGCAGCACTAAGCCCTCATGGGCAGAAGGATGGAGCAGACTCTTGAGTGGAGGCTGTGGCTTCACTTCCTTTCCTCTGCCCATTCATTGTTACTCCCCACCTCTCCTTTCCCCTTCCCTCCTTTCCCCTTTTCTTCCTTTCCGGGAGCTGTAGCTGCTCTGAGGAGAGTAGTTGCATCCAAGGAGGATACTTGAGTCCTCACATGAGCAACACTCACCCCAGACTGTTGGTGAGGGGCCCTCACAGTCCATGATTTGGTATCCAGCTGTATCTGCTTGCTTTTACTTCTGTGTAGCAAAATTCCCACAAACTGGGGAAAATGATAGGTTAAATAAAGTTAACAGTTTTCTTCTGGCAACATCTCAGATCCTTAAATGTGTTTATGTACCATATAAACTCCAGGTAAGGATAGTGTATGCGACTATTTCCTAGACTTATTTGACCATAAAATACTTCTTGCCCACTTCCAAAATGGTGCTAAAATATCCTAAGCCATTGTATCTGGCTTTTTACTTACAAATGAATTATTAGTCAGCTGAGCAGTGGGGTTTTCTATTATAGAAAATTATTTTTTGTGGCTTTAATTTTTTATTTTAGATTTATATGAGGGTCATGGCTGTAATTTTTAAGCTTAATGTTTGAGTACATATATTTCCTCTGGAATCTTCAATCTTCCTGTTTTACTTACATCTCTAAAATACTTATTACAGCTGAAACTTAAAAGCGCCAATCCACTTCACAAATCTTTAAAGAATTTTTAGAGTGAAAAAGGGATAGACCTTTTCCTTCAGGAAAATTTGACATAGATTTTGTTTATTTTTTTAGGCAACATATATACATGTCAAGCATTGGCGGGAAAGGATGTGGTGATAAAAGTTACTATTTTCTCAATTTAGCACCAAGATAATATTCACTTTGATTGTTGATTCTACTATACAGGCTCTGAGATACATGGAATGTAGATGCCTTCAGGTTTATAGATCTGCCTTGCTTTTGTGAACACCAATGCTTATAACTGGATAGCAGTCTGGAAAAATGAATTGACCTGTAAAGATGGCACTGGAAGTTTCAAAGTGATTTAATGTGCTCTGCATTCAGGAGTAGTTATGGATTAAGGCTTTGATGGTTTCCTTCCTTCTTCCCAGGTATTCACCAGCCCTCTGAGAGTGGCTGAAGGTGGCCAGTGCACCATCAGCACAGAGCACGTTCTGGTTTCAGATGTGGATACCTTGCTGGACAGCATCTCCCTCTCCCTGCGGGGACTGCCTCTGCATGGCAGGGTGGAGCTGAATGGATTTCCACTAAACACCGGGGACACATTTTCTTGGACAGACCTCTGTACCTTAAAAGTTAGGTTAGAGCATTTCATTGCTTTTCTTTTCTTTATGTGCTTTAGCTCCTCATCTGATCAATTGTGAGGCAGAGTAAGGGAAAGGAGTTTGTCCAGTTCTTTCAGGGATGCTAACATGCCACTCAATACTATCGAGGGTCAGTTGAGAATTAGAAATGGCAAATTTTTTATTTCCCTCCAGTCATTCCCTCTGACTTGCTATACCAGTGGGGATGGCTTTATGGCTATTTGAACAAAAATTAATTGCCATGAATATTAAATTTGCTGTAACTGTACATATTACATGAGGTAACACCCCAACCAGACTGTTGAATAGAGACTGAAATAATCTGAGGCAAACCTCTCTAATTTGAATTTGGCTCTAAGAAAAACCAATTTTATAACCCTAGGAACTCTTGTCTTTAATGTAACACTGTCTTTAATGTAACCTTTTTTTCATTCTATTGGGGTAAGGAGTTGCAGGCAAAGGTAGGGTAAGCTGAGTAGGGAGGGCATGGAGCAGCATTTGAGTGTCTGATCAGGAATGAAGCAATCGCTGGCCTCATGATCCTACAGAAGTTTCCCCTTACCTATGGTCTTCCATTTTTCCTACCTAATGTAGTTCTATTAGAAACTTTTCAATAGAATCTAGTAAAAACAAACAAACAACAAAAAAAACAACTCTGGAAAACAATGCAAATCATTCAAAATCAATGGTCAAGTAGAAAGACATACTGGCTAATTTCTCAACTAAAATTCAACTTACAGATAGGAACTCTTGCCTTTTTGATAAATTGTGTATGGGGGGAGTTACATGTACATATTAGGCATCAATTGCTTATTTCCACATGGGAAGAGAAAGCTGACTAGAAATTAAGGCATGTATACAAGCAAGTCACTTTAACCCTGACAGTTTGGTGTCATCATTGATTTCCAATATTTCCAATATCTTGACCTCTTTCCACTGCTCATTCTAATCCCCACTAAAAATAAAATTGATTTTTTGAGATCTTAGCTCTCTTCCATGTGTTAGAAAGAGAACTCTGTTAAGGTAATTCTTACTAAGGATGATGGATGGAAAAAAAAGTACTAATATGTGGCAGAACTGTATGTTCAAGTATACTGCTAGAGACTAGCAATTATGAGTTCTTAAAAAAAATTAATCTTTGCAGTAATCACACCTGACAAGGTAGATGGTTCTAGTCTCATAATATAGTTGAAGAGCTGAGTACCAAGAGTTGAGGAATTTGCCCAAGGTCACTCAACTACAATGTGGGTTTTGAAAGATCTACCCAACTGCACTGTCATGCCTCTGGATGTGTACTCTCACGTCCACTTAGCCGTTTTAGTTTAAAAATAGAATTACATGTTATTATGCACCAATATATTTTTTACAAAAATGACAGGAAGCATGGCAAAATTGACCATAGGCAATAGTGTGTGGGAGAGATAAAGGAGGTCGGGGGTTGTGGGCCCTCTCCAACATTGGAATGAAATTTTGAGGCTAAATTCCTACCCAGCCTATGGGGAAAATGGTCCTGAGTAAAGCATCTCTTAGCCCTGACTTTTTCCCCATTGATGAAGATTATAGATGTTCATTATACTATATTATATTTAATACAACTTTTATTTTCAATTCCTGGGACTAATTTTTATTCCTCAGTATCTTGAAGAGGTCATTGGTATGGTAAACACTTGGCTCAATTCAATTCAACAGCTATTTAGAACATTCCAGGCTTCACTGCAGTGGGCTGGAGAGTACATGGAAAGCCTGAAATTAGCCAAGCCCTTTAAGACACTTGACTGAGAATTAAGGAAAGATAGGTTCAAAGTTAGACCAAAGAAAGATATTTTAAAGGCTGGGAGAGATTTGAGAATGTTTACAGGTTGAGAGGAAGACAGGTAATTACTGGAAGAGGAAAAATGGTAGGAGAGAGGCAGCACATAATTAACAGAGCAAGGTTTTAGAGAAAAGCTGATTAGATCCAGGAAGATTAGCCTTAGAAGTGGAAGAGGAGAGGAATCATCAAATCAACACAGCATCCATCACACTTTTTTCTGTGGACTGCTCAAACTCAGGCCTCCCTCCCCTCATCCCAGGCAGTGTACTCTGCAAGTAGGCAGACCCAACCAAATGGTGCCCATGGCCATAGCTACAGGTAAAGGATAGCTTTTTGATTTGGAGACAAGTTACAAAGGTATATGACTATTTTATTAGAGCAGAGAAATTTTACATCCAAGGATACTTGAATAGTTAATGTTGACTTCATGATTACCCTGGGTTTTTGTTATTTATTTACTTAGTGAACATGTGGCCAAAGCCATGGAAAACTTGTGTGTCACACATCTAAAGGTGCTCTCACAGTGCTTTTGAGAGATTAGTAATAAACATTAATCCAACAGGTATCAACATGATGGATCTGAGGTTCTTCAGGATGACATACCCTTGGAGGTCACAGATGGCACAAATTCAGCAGAATTTGTTCTACATGTTGAGGTGGGTAGAGAGTTTCCTCCAGGGGCCATTACTAGTCCATTCCACATTGCTATAACACAATACCTCAGATTGGGTAATTTATAATGAACAGAAATTTATTTGGCTCATGTTTTGGAGTCCAGGAAGTCTGAGATCAGGTGGCTTCATCTGGTAAAGGTTTTCTTGCTGCATCATCCTGTGGCAGAACAAAGAGAGACCAAGAATCTGAACTCGTATCCTCAAGCCCTTTCATAGTTGGCATTCATTCATTCATGGACGTAAAGATCCTCCCAACACTATTGCCTTGGGGATGAAATTTCGAGTGCTGGCTTTTGAAGGGACACAGTCAAACCATAGCAGTCATAGAAATAAAGCATTCAGTAGGAAACTTCTCACTTTCCCTGATAGAATTTGAAACACGATTCAAAATGTAGAGAATGCCTGCTTACATCCTTATATGTCTCAGGCAACTGAGAACAAGGTTATATTGGTGAAATGCGCATAGTATATACTGTTCTCTGTCTCCAGTCCATTTAAGGATGGAATTAATCTGACCTAAAACCCAGATACTTAAGTGAGAAGTTAATTTGTCCCTTGTATAAATTATTTCTAATATTTTCTACCTGTAATGCTCAGAAATATTTATTTAGCAGCTGGGCAGGTTAAGCTAGCATCACCAGGATTTTCCCTGTTTCTGGAAGAAGCCATGTGCATGTTTATATGTGATATCCATATGTAAGTTCCTGTATCATATATCCCTCATGTGAAGTCTATTTGGGTAATTTTACCTCTTTTTGATAAAAAAAAAAAAAAAGAAAGAAAAGTCTGTACATAAATGTTGAATACATGCCCAAAGCATTTTTGGGAACTCCTGAGTTTCTCTGTTGGGTAATCCTAGTCTATGAGTATAACTTAGAGGATTTGCAGATGGTATTTATAATATTGTCGTGTTCCCTGAAAAGCCACAGATTATTCTCATCATACTAAATTCTTTCTCTTTATGGTTGCATTTTGTCAGATCTTTGATGTCAAATTGTTATTAGGGGTAATAATAATAATGCATCTGTAAGATACTTTACAGTTAGTAACTAATTAAGAATGTTCATATGCCTCTATTGTTCTATGAGTCACATGGCTATCCCTGTTTCCTAGCTAAGGAAGCTGAGACCCAAGACAGCTCAATGACTTGGTCTAACATCATCACCTTGACAGAATAGACTGGGTGGCATTTCCACACTTTGTCACCTGTGAACCTTTCCTCCTTGCCATGGCCACACTCTATGGTACCAAGTGATTATGATGGTTACATTTGCCAACAGTTCCTGAGTACCTTTCTGTGCCAGGCATAGCCTATTCCTTTAAGTTTTTCCACTTAATTCACATAATGGCCTTTGAAGTCTAGGTGACAAGCAGTATATTATTTCAACTTCAAAAAGGAAAATTTCTTTATTGGCAGACTTTTACATACAGAGAAAGCTTATCTGAGTTACTTTTTTTTTTTTTCCTATAAAGCAAATTTCAGAGGGAAAAAATTCAACTCTATTTCCTAACCATGATCATCTTATTATCATTGACAATGCTCAGTGTATTGTGGGAAAACATTGTTTATTGTTACTTTTTAAGGAAAAAAGGATGATCTTTAAAAGCCAAACAGAGGCACAGACAATTTTTGGACAAGTGTTTGTGGTGTTTTTTATTTTTTCTTTGAAGTTTATTTTAAAGTTTTTTAAAATTTTAATTCCATTGCCTTCAGACTTTATTATTCATTTGAAAGCTGAGGCTCTTTTGTAAATCACTGCAAGATGGTTATCACTGAATTTATTTGGTGAGATTCCTTAGAGTCCAAAAACAATAGTAGAGAGAATCTTCAATGAATTCACTCAGAGGACTTGAACAAAGATACTAATAAGCCAATAGAAAAACAGAAGGTATTGTATGCTTTTTTACTTTTTCCATCACCCATTCCTCCACCCATTATGTGTCAACATAATTCACATGCATTTTTTTTAGAGTTGTTGATCTGTTTAAATAGCAGGGTGACCAATACACAAAGTTACATTTACTCTTTGATTTATGCAACAAATACTTACTAAGTGCCTTCTACATGCCATGTCTTAGGCTAGATGTTTGGAATATGATGACAAATAAAACACACAAGGTCTCTGTCCTACAGGCTACAGGCCAGGGACTAAGATCGGCATTGAACAGATTATCACCAATATAATTAACTCATTAAAATTCAGATGGGGTCTATAAACAAATAAGATGCTAAATAAGAGTAAATAATAGAAGCTGCTAAGTTAGCTGAGTGGTCAAGGAAGGCTTCCCTGTGAAATTCACATGTAACCTGAAGGAAGAGTTAGCCAAGCAAAGAATTGGGGACTGTGCCTACTGCTGGGGGGTGGGAGTAGAGTCTGATAGAAGGAAAGAGAGGTGATGCAAGACCCTGAGATGATAAGGAATAGGCACTGGGCTGAAAACAGAGTGAGGTGACAAAGGCACCCGATAGCACAGCATAAGGCCAGAGAAATTCTAGGAGAAATAATGGGAAGCCACCGAAGTTTCCTTCAGGGCAGTGGCTTAAAATCCACATTTTAAACACATTATTTGGGCTGAAGCCTTGGTGAGGGACATGCAGTTTTGAGAAAAATCACAAGCTGGACTTGACAACTCAATAGCACACACCAAGCTGTGGCTGTGAACTCAGAAGACTTTTTCATTCCCATTTAGAAGACAGGTTTTTTTAAAATTCTACAAAACCTGAAATTCAGAGAGCCAGTGTGATCCTTGTTGCTTTTCTTTTCTTTCTTCTTGGAGCTTTATTTTCCTGAGAGAGAAAAACATTTTGTCAAGTTAAAACCAGGAATTGGTTGAATAGCTGTGGAGTGTCAACTTTAACTCAAACTGTTTCAAATGCAGCTGCTGCTTGTTATGAGTCCAGAGAAACTTCCTGGGTGGAAATTGAAGGTGGAGGAAAGCTCTGTAATCACCAATTAATTTGCAAGAAAAATAACTTCAATGCAGTAAATATGAATCCATCAGACCACTGGGACCAGAATTTTTCCAGAATATCGGTGAATTTAACCAGTTTGGTGGAGAATGCTTTATGGTACATTTATATTTGCTAGAAACAAATGAGACTGTTGAGTTTCAAACCATAATCATATTCTTCCATTTCCACCTAAAATGTTGCTTCTATGAGGCATTCCTTACAAGATGGTGCATATGGAGAGTGTTAAAAAACACAGACTACTTGGCCAGACTCCATGGCTATTGTTTCATGTGTCTGAAAGATCAAAAACGCCTGTCATTCTGATTATGAGCTATGGGTTTCCCTTTGAGCAATTCGTCATTTCTTTCTTTTTCTTGAAAACCTGTGTTTTTTCCCTTGCCTAGGTATTCCCTGTGAATGATGAGCCACCAATCCTGAAGGCTGACCTCATCCCCTTAGTGCATTGCTCAGAGGGCGGAGAGGTAGTCATCACCTCACAAAACATTTGTGCCACTGACATGGACAGTGATGATTTGAAACTGGTGTTTATGATTGTTCGAAAACCTCAGCACGGGGTGGTGAGGAATGCTGGAGTCCCAGTGGATCAGTTCTCTCAGGGAGATATTCTTTCAGGGGCCATAACGTACAAACACACGGGTAAGTGGCAGCATCATGACTAGGGAGCAAATACAAACAACTCCACTCCTTCATGTGAGTGCCCATAATTAGTCTTCCATTGAAAAAAGAAACAAAAAAGAAGCAACAGTAGCCTGTATTCCATTTTGCTAGGCATCACCACCATATATGGAAGTGTTTTCTGAGCTCGTTATTATAACGAATTTTAAAGACTGGAGAAAGGGCAGGTGTTATTTGCTGCTGTGTTCCTGACATGATCACACAGGCCTTGTATTAACCCTGTGACTCTCCTCATTTCCTTTGTGGTCAATTTAAAAAGGTCTTACTTGATTGCCATAGTTTATAGATTCATTGATTACAATAGAAATGCCTATAGTAAGCTTCTTAAAGTAATTTTATTTATTTATTTACTTTTATTTCAGATTAACATAAGGGCACAAATGATTAGGTTACATTGCATTTGTCACGGAAAATTCAAGTTATACTTGAGCCCGTCACCCAAGGGGTACGCTACATACCCTTACCTGCCCGTTAGGTGAGAGCTTACTTCATTATTCATTTTAAATTTTACTGATTACTGACTATTCCTAAGAAGGAACTAGTATGTTTTTTGAGTTCCTGAAAAGCAAAGATGATACCTAAGCCATTTTATGACTTGTTCACAGCACACAACAGTGTGAACATAGATCAGAGGTACAGAAAATGCTTGTTTATGAGCACTGTGCTTTGGGCATGGCATTGTGTTGCTACCTGGGTGGCATTTGTTCTGCATATGAAGTGTTTAACCAAAAAAAAAAAATTGATCTAGTATCTGACATCTACAAGGTCTAGCCCTAGACACTGTGGGGTACAAAGGAATATAATACAGATCCTGCAATAAGGGACTTTTAAATAGGTGGACAGACCTATTCACATGCAAAGATGACAGTGTGACTCACTACCCATCACACCCTCTCCCAGGACTGGGAGGGGAGATATCCTCAGAGATAATGCCATATACTTCCTCAGGGTGGCTTTTGCCATACTCCAGAGTGATTTCCTGGTTATTCATCCACATACCGCTTTAAACTGCACATTCCATGTGGGAAGGAAGATGGAGCAGCGAGGCCAGGTGAGCAGCACAGGAAATAGAGTTCAAGCAGTGAGGAACTCAAGGAAAAGGGATGGAGAGATAGCTATGGAAGAATTTGGAAATGACAGAAAACATTTTGAAATAATATCTTTCATATATATTTTGAAAAACAGTGATTTAGGGCAGTGCCTGTGGCTCAAAGGAGTAGGGCACTGGCCCCGGAGGTGGCGGGTTCAAGCCTGGCCACAGACAAAAACTGCAAAAAAACCCAAAAAACCCCAATGATTTATATTAGGAAAACAGCTGTTTTACAGCCATTTAGTTAATAAGGGATATTGTAAACTTTTCACCAGACATCTTTTCTCTTTATATTGTATCTCACTATCTTCTTACTAGTGTTCAGTCTTAAGAAAAGTTTCAGTGCTTATTTCCTCATCCCAGGAAGCACAGTCCACTTGTCTGAGATCTCCCAGGAGTTCACAAGCAAGTGCTTTTTTTTTATTTCCCCGATAGATCTGAAATACACAGGCATAAAAAGGATCCAAAGACCAATGACTTGTTTATTGTGTGAGTTTAGAACCTTTGGCAGGCTCATGCTACACAGGTAAATCAGGGGTGACATGAATCTGTCTTTTCAGCCAGTGCCTCGTTCCGTGTGCTAAACAACAGGTGTACAGTTTTCTATGTCTACTCTAGTGTGACGGTCATGTAAGGGACTATTAACTAAATTTTGTTTTATAAGACTTAGAACATTGGGGACAAATTATTTCAAATAGGTGGTTTTTTTGTTATATCACTAAATTAGAAAATATATTGAATTCAAAAAATATTTTGGTATTTGAATATTAGGTTTTCTTATAACATTCACTCAGTTACTCAGTGGTAGTTATTTAGCCCTGTGCTAGGATCAATACAAAGAACCACATTATTATAGGATCTGAAGTTTCAGCGAGTTACCTGGCCCTGTGCTTGCTTCTATGTTTTGATTATAAAAGTTACTGGAGAATGATTTTATCAGCATTACTTTATTTGCTTTAATATATAATTATAAAATACACTTAGTGCATAAAACTTAAAAAGAGTGGAAAAGTACAGTAAAGTTTTGAAAAATCACCCCCTTTCACTGTTAACATCTTAGTTATTAGTATTTTATCCTTTTTATTCTAATCACAATTTTTAACATAGTTGCAATCATGTTGTATATGTAGTTGTGCAGATTACTTGTATTGTTTAGATTATCACCTAAAATGCTTGTTAAAGTATCTAGTAAATCGGATAGAGTTATTATAAAGATGTTTTAGAGAAACAAATGTTTTACTATCTAGATGTACATTATTAATTTGCTAGTCTCCCAACATTAAACAGGAAGTCATTCAAAATTTTTCTTTTGAATAACACTGTGATTAATATTCATAGGTAAAAATCATGTCTTTAGACTAAATAATTTTCCTATCCATGCTATATTCTTTCTAGTAGCTTTATGTGCAGCCTGCTTTTCCAATTATTTCTGTAAATATATCCTATGCTTCCCTTACAAAGAAATTACTTACCGAATGTGCTAAAAAAAAAATTGTTTTCTCTTCCTGGAATGATTTTTCTATTTCTTTCCCCACCTGCTTCTCCTTATAAGTCCTCTCCCCTACCTCCCAATTTGGGGCCTTATCTGCCTGGCAAACTCTTACTCATCTCTGAATGTACACCACAAAGCCAGCCAAGCCTGCCGAAAAGACTTTTCCCACTTTCTCTGGCCCCTGCTCCTGCCCCTGTGCCGCTGTCAGCTGCACAATGACCTTTCACCCCCCTCAGCACCATATACATTATCAGGCTGAAGTATGTGAAGGTATCAGTTAATGGGTAAAAATTGTCTACTAGTAGTAATTTCATTTGATTCCACATAATACACATATACATCCCTGCCATTCTAACCACAATGCATTTCCTTCTCTACCATTAGATTGTGTCAGTGCCTGACACTGTGGGTCTTTTGACGTTTGACATTCATTTGAAATGTATTTAAAAAATTTCAAAATGTCTGCCTTTTTCTTTGCTATTGCACCCGGCCCTCTAATTATCACATACCAAGCATTAAATAGTTACGGAGTGAATGATGGATGAACATATTTTAAGCCAATTTGTTTTTGTGAGTTTGAATAGGAGAGAGGACTCTTGTGTTCATAGATCTCAGGCTCAACCGTGCTTTTCCTTATAAGCCCAGCTTTTTCACCCCTTAATTATTTGGGTGTACAATAATATCATGTCTAGGTTTTCCTTGTCATTTGTCTCAAAAGAGAAAATAATGCCAAGCACAGTGCTTTTCAAATTAGACCAGGTTGGTGAAAAGAGAGGATGTCCCTGATCTTTTGCCGCCTTGTCTTAGAAAAGCGCCAAGCAGAAATTGCTTCCCTCCTGGTGTTTCAAGGTGATGCGTGAGAGTCAGCAGGGCACATGCGTAGAACTTCCTGTCCTGGGAAGCCAGCACTCCTACTCTGTGCCATCGCTTAGTAACCCCACAGCAGAGTGTCCTGTTCACTGATAAACTGTCTAATCCTGGCATTTTCTTCCTCTTCCTCTTACTGCCTAAGCTGTGGCCATTTTGGATTCCATTGGTATAAGACCTAAAAAATAAAAAAAAATAAAAAAAATAAAAAAGAGAGAGAGAAAAGAAATGCTAAAATGCTCTTCTTTTCTAGGCACTGTTGCTACTTAAAAAAAAAAAAAAAAAAGAATTTGCCTAATATATGACAAGGAAAACGTTGAAAGTAATGACAGAAATATGAACTGACTTTATATTTCACCAATCCAGTGTCCTCTGTTTCACATAACTGCTGGGTGTTTGATGGGTATTCATTTGAGATAGTAATTGCAAATGAAAAGACAATTACCAAAGGGACCAGGATGCCTTCTGCCTCTCCCTGAGGTTGGTCCCAACATTAAATGATTAAGAGGAGAGAATAAAACCATCTCTAGTCAAGTTTTGTGTCACTCCCTTGTTCAATTGTCAGACCCTTCTTAGCCCCGTTTTACCCCTTCCATATGGTGGTAGAGGTTGGCAGGGATATCACCAGAAGCAACAGATGGGCAAGAATTGTTGCATTATTTTCATGACTGTATTTAATTTCATAGTGATAAAATTGGGTTTTACATTTTATCCACTGAAGTTTTTTCCCCCCTTGTCTTTCAATGCTTATAGAAGAGATGTGTGTAGATCTCATGTTGGTATTTTCAAAAATCCAGGTTTCAGCTATAGCTGTGTCTTCCAGGTGGTGAGATTGGTCTGATGCCCTGTTTTGACACCATGACATTGGCGGTTTTGGATGTAGACGCTGGCCCTTTTGTGAATGGCTGTTGCTACAATGGACCTAATCCATCTGTTTCTTTTCGTGAGTCCTTTCCAGTGTATGATCTCAACATCACAGTTCATCCAGTAGACAACCAGCCACCTTCAATTGCAATAGGTGACAATGTTTTATTCTGTTAAAGTACTATTGTCTTATCTGGTATCATATCTGTGGTTCAGTGAAATAATACATTTTACTTACAGTCAAAATTTAAAAAAACTACCATATAGAATTGCCCCTCAATAATTGCATCAACATAAATTTGTGAACAATCCCAAATCTATACAAGATTATAGGGTAAATTAATGTTTTCAATATTTCTATATGGAGAGAGAATACCAGTATGTGTATGTGTGTTTTGGGACAAGGACGACATTGGAATCTTCAAATATTCTGATTTTATTTCACATGGGAAAATATAATTTGTCTACTAAAGAGAGTATAATTTAGTTTATCCATAATAATTTCTATTAGAATAAAATGAGCATACCGTAGAGACCATTTATATACATTTTAACCTTATTTGCTTTTTAGAAAGTCATCTCTTCACAGGCTTTATGTATATGTTCTGTCTCTCAGAAAAAAAAAATACAAGCATATGTATGAATGTTATTGTAATTTGCAAACTATCTCCCAAGCAGTGTTCTGGAAAGGAAGCATTATCCCAGCAGAATAATTAAGCACCAAGGCATGAAACAATGTTCGTTATGAGCCATTCATAATAGCTCTCAGGCAATTAATGCTCTGACAAACAGAGGTAACAACTGATCTTGAAGAGTACATAAACTACATTTAGTGGCTTATCATTAAAACAGTTTGGCAATTCTTATTTTCATTTGTCACTTCTTTAGAGACACAAGGGAAATCAGAGTTGCTTGAGAATGACTGAGGGGCTGAACTGGAGCAGTTAGTATTTGTGCTCTCTTTCCATTAGTGTCTGACTTGCTTATACAAGAAAAATATATATAATTCTACGAGTCAAATTCAATTCCATCCGTTACCCCTGAATATTTTCATGTTAAAGAGAATTACACCAAGGAAAATGAACATCGCCCATGGAAATGTTTTTACAACTGGAGGCTTCCCTGAATTGGTAGTTCAGTCACTCCCTTTTGTTCTCACTCTTCTGATTAGAGGATTTGATGCTATGTCGGTCTTGTGTTGTTATTTGTGTGCAGGTACCGTGTTCCTTGTCGAGGAGGGTTTCTCAGCAGCTCTTACCATGAACCATTTGTTGGCCGCTGACCCTGACACTGCAACAGATAACTTGGAATTTGTTTTGGTTTCTCCTCCCCAGTTTGGCTACCTTGAAAACACACTCCCTTCGGCAGGTTTTGAGAAAAGCAACATGGGCATAAGTATAGGTAAGACACAGTTTCACGATCAGCATCGACTCCTCCATAATTATGGATAAGCCTGACCTAGCTCATGCTTAATAACCGGGTGAGGACTTTCAAAAAGCACCATAAAAATTCAAGTTGTTATTATTACCATAACTGATACTCTTGAATCTTTTTAATTTTGACTTTCCCCATGCATCCAAGTTTACTTCAAAATAAATAGAAATTTTACTTATAGAAAATAGAAGAATAAACATTGAAGAAATAATGGGTTAAAAGGCCCTTATAGCAACACATTGTATCACGATAGAATGAATCTAGTGTGAGCTCACAAGATCTTATTCTCACGACCTTTTAGTGTTTTTATAAATATTGGTGGGAAAGACTAGGAAATATACTAAGGGTATAATGAAAGAAAAAGCCTGAAAATGTTGAAGCAGATGACATGAATTTTGAAACCAAAATGTGTCTCAGTTACTTAAATAGCTGCTGTATTTCAGGCAAAAACAAAACAACCAAAACAAAAACAGAAAGCAAAAAGAAAATCTTTGAAAGACAACACTTTAGAGATAAATGATTCTCCAAACCTCTTTTGAGGTACATCGGATTTCAAAATGAGTGAGACTGGGTTTAAGATTAATCACATAAAGATGACCCAAATTCTCTAGTGACAATGCACAATTCAGAGCATTTTCATCTATGACCCAAATTCATTTTCATCTATGAAATTCTACCCAAATTCATCTACCCAAATTCTCCTGTGACAATGGACAACTCAACTCATTTTCATCTATGACCCAAATTTTCCTGTGACAATGTACAACTCAGAGTATTTTCCTGTTCTGATTTAAGGCCATGTCAAAATACTAAAGAGCAGGTCAACTAATTCCACTCAATGCAACCAGTTGCTTGATTTGTGCATCTTCAGGTAGCAGATGATTGATTGACTCTTATTTTGCCTTTATGGGGAAGTGGTTGTCTCTCTCTCTCTCTTTTCTTTTTATGAAGTAATCATCAAATTTTAATTAACATATTTTTTTATTGTTGAAGATTCATTGAGGGTACAATAAGGCAGGTTATACTGATTGCATTTGTTAGGTAAAGTCCCTGTTGCAATCGTGTTTTGCGCCCAAAAGGTGTGGCACATACCAAGGCCCGACCTCTCTCCCTCCTTTCCTTTCTCTGCTCTCCCTTTCCCCATCCCTCCCTCCTTCTTTCTCTCTCTGCTTTCCCCTTCCCCACCCCCACCGTGACCTTAATTGTCATTAATTGTCCTCATATCAAAATTGAGTACGTAGGATTCATGTTTCTCCATTCTTGTGATGCTTTACTAAGAATAATGTCTTCTACTTCCATCCAGGTTAATACGAAGAATATAAAGTCTCCATTTTTTTTTTAATGGCTAAATAGTATTCCATGGTGTACATATACAACAGCTTGTTAAGCCATTCCTGGGTTGGTGGGCATTTAGGCTATTTCCACATTTTGGTGATTGTAAATTGAGCTGCAATAAACAGTCTTATACAAGTGTCCTTATGATAAAAGGATTTTTTTCCTTCTGGATAGATGCCCCGTAATGGGATTGCAGTATCAAATGGGAGATCTAGCTTTGAGGTTTCTCCATACTTTCTTCCAAAAAGGTTGTACTAGTTTGCCGTCCCACCAGCAGTGTAAAAGTGTTCCCTTCTCTCCACATCCACGCCAGCATCTGCAGTTTTGAGATTTTGTGATGTGGGCCATTCTTGCTGGGGTTAGATAGTATCTCAGGGTGGTTTTGATTTGAATTTCTCTAATACATAGGGATGATGAACATTTTTTCATATGTTTGTTAGGCATTTTATTTTCTTTGTTGTTACTGAAAAAGGTATTACGTATTTTATTTGATTCCCAGCTTGACTGTTGTTGGCCTATATGAAAGCTGCTGATTTGTATACATTGATTTTGTAGCTTGAGACTTCACTAAATTTATTTATCAATTCCAGGAGTCTCTTTGGTGAATATTTGGGATTTTCTATATATAGATCATGTCATCAGCAAAGAGCAATAATTTGATCTTTTCTTTCCCCATTTAGATACCCTTCATTTCCTTCTCTTGCCTAATTACTCTGGCTAGGACTTCCCAGAAGAAGTTGAGATGGTGGGCAGCTTTGTCTGGTTCCGATTTTAAGTGGGAACGCTTTCAAGTTTCCCCCGTTCAATATGACTTTGGCTGTGGGTTTGTGGCATATGGCCTTTATAATTTTGAGATAAGTCCCATCTATGCCTATTTTGTTAAGTGTTCTTATCATAAAAAGGATGCTGAATTTTGTCAAATGCTTTTTCTGCATCTATAGATTTGTGTATGTTGAACCATCCTTGTGTCTCTGGGACGAAGCCCACTTGGTCATGATGAATTTTTTTTTTTTTTTTTTTTTTGATGTGCAGCTGGATACAGTTTGCTAAGATTTTATTGAGAATTTTTACATCTATATTCGTAAAGGATATTGATCTATAGTTTCCTGTTTTAGTTGTATCCTTTCCTGGCTTTGATAATAAGGTGATATTGGCTTTGTAGGATGAATTGAAGAGCAGTCTTTCTCTCTCAATGTTAAGGAATAATTTCTGCAATATAGTTATAAGCTCTTCTTAAAAGATTGGTAAAATTCGGATGTAAAACTATCTACTGTCTGGTCCAGGACTTTTTTGTTGTTGTTGAAAGGGATTTTTTTTGTTGTGAAGACAACTTTTTAAGACTCCCATCTTCTTATGGTTTATTGGAGGGAACAGGAGGCTCACCTAGATATAAGGGACAAATCAACCAGTATTAGAAGATAAGGGGAAGAAGGGAGGGAAGGAAGAAAAAAAAGGAGGAAGGAAGGAAGGCAGGGATAAGAGTGTGTCCTTGCAGCTTGGCACCTGTGGCTTAAGCAGCTAGAGCACCAGCCACATACACCAGAGCTGACAGGTTCAAATCCAGCCTGGGTCCACCAACCAAAAAATAGCAGGCGTTGTGGTGGGTGCTACTTGGGAGGCTGAGGCAAGACAATCGCTTGAGCCCAAGAGTTGGAGGTTGCTGTGAGCTATGATGCCATGGCCCTCTACTGAGGGTGACATAGTGAAACTCTGTCTCACAATAAATAAATAAAAAATAAAGTGTGTCCTTGCTCTTAGAAAATAGTCGATCCCAGGCCCCCTCCAGCTCTGCCCAAGCCTTCCACCTCCTCACTCCAGGCAGTCATCATCCTCTGACCCCAGGGACAGGCACTATCCAGTTCCTGTAGGGGAGGGTCAGGGTCTGCTTCCCATGCAGCAGAAAGTGGGGAAAGGAGAGGCCAGTTCCTGGACACTCTGGAAAACTCAGGCTGAGAATTCATGGGGAGGCCCAAGAACCCCATCTCCCATCCAATTTTCCTGGCAGCCTTAAACAGAAGGAAAACATTCCTCTTTCAAAGTTCAGCACATTTTCTGTTTCTGATAAAAAAATAAGTTAAAACTCAGTTTCGGTTTCGGTTTCCATTTCCCACCAGCAGGAGGCCTGGATTCTGAGCTCAAAAGGCAGCTCCCAGAATTAGTTCAAGCCACTTTCCGGAGAGCCCCTCTAGCCCTCTCTGCACCTCCAGGAGAGGAGGATAAGCCCCTCCGTATCCCACACTGCCCTCTGCCCCCTCTACAGTCGTTTAGCCTCCTGGAGAAAGGCTGGAAGGTGCCCCTTGCGAGGCTGGGCAGAAGCGAAGAGGATTTCATCCAGGTCCTGCAAAGATGGCAGCCTCCCAGGATCTGTATGACACCCCTGGGGACAGGCTAGACGCTTTCGTGAGGCACAGCCTTCAGCCCCACGGGGACTGGAAGGATGAAGTGAAGGACGCCGGGCAGAGAATCGAGCAGTTTTTGAGGGATCAGTGTTTCCATGATGAGCTGATTCTGGACCAAGAAGTCAGGGTGCTGAAGGTTGTGAAGGTGAGCCCTTGGAATTCCAGGGGGTCAAATCTCCACTCTGCCCCTATGAGAATGGGAGACTTTGGGGGATGGGTCATTTCCTCTCTCCACCTCTTTGAAACTGATTTGTTATGAGCAATAAGTGGGATGATTCACAGAAAAGTGTTCTCAAGCGGTAAATTAGTCTACAAATCCAAAGGGTAATGATGATTATCATTATTATTATTATTATTATTATTAGCTGGCACTCAGCTCTCTGAGTGCCAGAGATTCACATGAAACATGGCCAGCAGGTTTCTATCAAATTTATGGGTTTTGTTTCTTGTTTAAGAAACCTGTGGCTTGGCACCTGTGCCTCAAGTGGCTAAGGTGCCAGCCACATACACCTGAGTTGGCGGGTTCAAATCCAGCCCGGGCCGCCAAACAACAATGACGGCTGCAACCAAAAAATAGCCAGGTACTGTGGTGGGTGCCTGTGGTCCCAGCTACTTGGGAGGCAGAGGCAGGAGAAATGCTTGAGCCCAGGAGTTGGAGGTTGCTGTGAGCTGTGATGCCACAGCACTCTACCCAGAACAACAGCTTGAGGCTCTGTCTCAAAGGGAGAGAAACCCAACTTTACCCCCAAAGTCATGAAAACAATCTCCTATATTTTTTCTTTTAAAATGACAGTGACTGGTTATGTTAAAAATTATCTAGCAATTAGGTAACACCAGAGGGTGTTTCATGGGTTCAAAGGGTTTTTAGGGGCTGATAGTTCAACACTTATTTACAGCTTGGTTTCTCCTGGAAGGTACTAAATTTTAATCAACACTTAACGTGTCATCTACATCAAGAGTGTGTTGACCATAAGTCTAGACATTCTTTGCTAGAATTAAAGGCATCTAACATTAACTTAAGTAAATCAGGCTTTCCTTGGGTGCTGTGATGGCTACTGAGAATAAGACCGAAAAGGAAAGACATGCAACTTTACAGAATTCTTAAGCAAAAGGTTGAAGCCAAATATTCAGATACATTACTTCCAAATTATGAGCTTCTAGACAGAAAACCAGTTTAATTGAATTCAAGTTCCTGCAGTTGCTTAAAGAGATACAGCTTTGCACTTCTGGGCTCTGATTCTTCCATACCTCTGAGCTTGCTGTCTGCTCTAGAGCTATGTCAACCATCTTTGCTTTCAGGATCTGAAACAAAAACAAAAAGAAAATTCTCATCAGATCCCGAAGTGGGGTTCATATTCTCTTAAGGATGGGACTAAAGGGATTCAAGTGTTTTAACATATGTTCCAGATAAAACTCAATCTGCTGTCTCTATGGGTGAGGTGTCAAATACCCGTATCTTAAAGTTCCTGTTCCCGCCTTTAAAGGTGTTATGTGTTCCAGTGGAGACTATTTTATAAGGGAAAAAAGTGAATTTTATGTTTCTTTTTTGCTTTCTCAAAGATCTCTATTTTGAGAAGGTGAAACACCCCAGAATAACTATCTCACTTGTTTTGAGCAGCACAGAAAATACTTAGAACAATGTTGCTATGCAGCTTAAGACCCTATTTGAATAAACATGAGTAAACAGGAAATAACAGTAAGGTCACATCTTTATTACATTTCATTTCTATGTTAGGAGGAAGGGTACATTGCCCAGTTGTACATAAGTCATCATTTGCTCTCTATCTTTGTCAACCCTTTTAAGCACTAAATTTTTCTTAATTGCATCTAGTTTTTCTGCTTTCATCTAGCCATATTAGAAAGAGAGTGCTGTA
Organism: Loris lydekkerianus; assembly: GCA_963574355.1. Taxonomy (NCBI): domain Eukaryota; kingdom Metazoa; phylum Chordata; class Mammalia; order Primates; family Lorisidae; genus Loris; species Loris lydekkerianus. The sequence goes on along the minus strand of CAUYPK010066121.1, from coordinate 1,876 downwards.
TTTTTCTAGTTAAGTATTCTTACTCCATTTGATTGCCAACCATTGACAGCCTGGAGAATCTTCTGGGACCAATAGTAACTTGTGCAAGGAGGTCTCTTACAGTGCTTAAACACCAATTTCATCTGACACCCCTATTCTTCCTTTTCTACTATTCTGTGTCCTCTGATCAAAAAAATCCAATGTCTAAATTAAGGATACATAGTAATCTGAAGACAGTATCGCTTCATGATTTTTTAAAATTACACAGTAGTACATTTAGTCACAAAAATACAGGGAAATACAAGATATACAAAATAAATGAGCTTACTATTCATAGATAAGTACTATTCACATTTTAATGCACTATGATCACATTTTAAATGTTTCTAAATAACTAAAAAATCATTGTATTTCATATGTATTTATAAGTATGTTTATTTCTAAAGCGCTGGTAAGTTTCGGGTACCAGCTAAGATAAAGTAAACCCCTTACAAATTACCTCTCTCGCAAATTACAAGTAAAACTCTGGACAGATACCAACTTTAAAGTTTGAAAAAGTAAACAATAGCAAGACAGATTGGAAGCTGAAACCAAACGTGAATTACTTGTAACAAGATTATGGTGGAACAAAATAATAAAACACATAACACGAGAGAGGGAGTTTAGGAAGAGGCTGGTCAATCAGTACAAAGTTACTGTTGAGAGGAACAAGTTCTTCTGTGGGGTGACTACAGTTAGGGAGAATGTATTGTATATTTCAAAATAGTTAGAAGAGAGGATTTTGAATGTTCATACCATAAAGGAATGATAAATATTTGAAGTAATAGATATATTAATCATTACACAATGTGTACATGTATTCAAATATCACCCTGTACCCTATAAATATGTATGATTTTTATATGTCAATTAAAAACAAACAAACAAAAAAAAACTTTTAGAAAAAACACTTAACAACACAGGCAGATACGAAAAACATTGTGCTAAGTGGAGGAGAAAAAGCCAAATTTGAAAGGTCATTTACCATATATTCTAATTATATAACGTTATAAGGTGTTATCTCATTTTTGATATTATTATCAAAATAATAAAATAATAGAGATGGAAAAGACATGGGTAGTTTCCAGAGTTTATGGATGGTGGAGGGAGGGAGGGAAGCAGAAGGAAGGAGGTGTAACCGTGAAGGAGCTAGTGAGGAAGATCTTGCAGTGATGGAATAGTTCTGTATCTTGATTGCAGCAGTGGTTACACAAATCTCCACATATGATAAAACATTACAGAATTAAATAGATGCATAACATCAATGTCAATTTCATGGTCTTGTTATTCTACTAAATTTGTAAGATGTGAGCATTGTGGGGACCCGCATAAAGAGCATACCAGATCCCTCTATACCATCTTCGCAACTTCCTGTGAATCTAACATTATTTCAAAATAAAAAGTCTAAAAAAATGTTGTACCTACACACAAGCATCCACACATACAAAATGTATGTGTATAAAATATGCACACTACAATATGTTTGTCTAGGCCAGAGGCTGTCCAGTAGAACTTTCTACAATGAGGGAATGGTTCTATATATATGCTGTCCAATATATTTAATAACAGCCACTGTTTCTGGTTATTTATTGAGCACTTGAAATGAGGCCAATGAAAAACAGAATGTTTTATTTAATTTCATTTGAATTGGTTTCAATTTAAATAGCCACTTGTAGCTCTTGGCTACATATTGGATAATGTGTGTCTTCGCGTAGAACAGGGGTGGCGAACAAGTTCGACACAAAGAGCCAAAATTTTAAACTGTGAGAGTCAGAGAGCCACACACGCAGTGACCTGCCAAAACAGACAAACACTCACACAAAAGCATATAATTTTAACAATAATATATTAAACACAT
>CAUYPK010066120.1:0-30913 GCA_963574355.1 Loris lydekkerianus | reverse complement strand
TCACAATATAACAAAGACATCTGTACCAGAATGTTTATTGCAGCCCAATTCATAATCGCTAAGTCATGGAAGAAGCCCAAGTGCCCATCGACCCACAAATGGACTAGCAAATTGTGGTACATGTATACCATGGAATATTATGCAGTCTTAAAGAAAGATGGAGACTTTACATCTTTCATGTTTACATGGATAGAGCTGGAACATATTCTTCTTAGCAAAGTATCTCAGGAATGGAAGAAAAAGTATCCAATGTACTCAGCCCTACTATGAAGCTAAATTATAGCTTTCACATGAAGGTTATAACCCAAGTACAGCACAAGACTATGGGGAAAGGTCCAAGGAAGGGGAAAGGAGGGGGGAGGTTTTGGTGGAGGAAGGGTAATGGGTGGGGCCACATCTATGGTGCATCTTAGAATGGGTACAGGCGATTGCACTAATGTACACAGCTATGATTTAACAAAAAAAAAAAAAAAAAAAAAAAGCCAAAATAAGTTTTTAACCTAAAACTATTAATAATTTGTTAATTCATCAAATACTAATCCATGTTTAAATTTCCAGTGGTTACATAAATGTTACAAATTATTTAAGTTTCCCTAATTTCAAATTCAAATAAAATTCACATATTGTGATTAAAAAAAAGAGAGAGAGAGATTCTTTAGCAATGATTATTTTATCTCTGTCTTAGACTGCCTGTCAGTTCTCTTGATAAACTCACTATCTTTTAACATCCTAAAATGTTGTGAATAGCATACTTCTACTTTTAATCTTAATGAACTTAATATTTCCCTTTAAGTTAATATTTAGAATTGCTTTCCTCACATTGACTATATGTATCTTATTAACTGCATTAAATAGAAAGAAGACCTATGATTTTGAATGTTATACTTGCCCTCAAATAAATGAGTGTTTCAAATATGAATAACGTATAGCGTACACATACGGATGTTTCTAACTGCGTGTATACACACACACACACACACACATACACATAAATGTATATTTACATGAAGATATGTTGAAGGAGGGTGGAACTATTGTTATTTTGTTGTCTGGGCAATTGTTAAAAATACAGAAAAGTGGAAAATATATTACCTACTTATTTTATTAGTTTAAATATTCATCCTTTGTTTGGAGTTAATTGTATATATATTAACTAAATTTTTTGCTCACCAAAACATCTTAAGTCCTTCCTCTCCTCTTAAGAAATTATATTTTGTAATTCCAAAGCATACTGTTTCTTTTTTTTCCTGAAGGTAAATTATAAGTTTTCACAGAATTTGTGGTTAAAAACTTTTTTTTTTAATTCTCTATTTTTTCCTTTTTTTTTTCTTTTGTTAAGCTACAAATGTGAAACTTATAGACAGTTGGTTCCTTTAAGATTCTAGAGATAGTTTTTACTGACTTCTGCCCCAACTGTTGCTTTTGAGAAAACTTCTGTCCTTCCTATTATAATTCTTTACAAATACTTTGTTATTATTGTATTATTATAATAGCTGCTTTGTCAGTGACCTCTGGTTTTGTATTTCTGTCATCTCAGTCTCATAATATTTGGATTTGAATTTACTTTAAATCAGAATTTTAGGGCCATTTAAAAATCAGCATCTAAGAAGTTCATATCCATTTACTCCATCTTAGTCATTTTCTTTCTGCTCATTTTTTTTTAATTCTGAAATTTCTATTAAGTGTTTATGGACTGCATAAACTTATTATTAACATTTTGTGTATTTATCAAGTGTGACACTTACTTCAACACTTAGCATGTGATTTCCTAGGACTTTTTCTTTAAATTCACTAATATTCTCTTTTAGCTATATTTATTTTTTTTTTTATCAAAATGAGTATTAGATTATAATCCCAAAGTTTTTAATTATTGGATTATTATAAATTTATTTTTCCTGTTTGTTGGGTCACGGTCCCCCAGTCACCATAGGATATTTTTTCCTGTCCTCACATGTTTGCCATTTGGAATTTTAAGAGAAAATTTAGAATGATATATTCTATGGTAATACCTGGATGCCTGATTAGACTCGTATTTTCAGAGCACCTTTTCATTTTATTATAGTAGATATCCTAGGATTATCATCAATCCCAGATTAACTTTTATTTATTTTATACAGGTTGTAATTTTACTAGACCACATAAGTGTAAATTAGAAACCCAAACGTATAACAGGAGTAAATCTTTGATTTAAATTCTTAAGATAAACCTTGTATTATTTTTCTAAGCAATCTTTAGAGAGCTGAGCTTATAACCCCATAACAAAATATACATTTTTTAAATGTATTTCTGCTTCATGGTTTTGTTTAATATACAAGCTCCTTCAAGAATACAAATTCATTCATAATTTGAAATGGAAATTTATCATAATTATTCAAATACTTGTCCTTAAAAGGACCTTAAATCCCAAGTCTCTAGAGTACAAAGATCAACATTACCCCCCAGCTCTTCACTAAAGGATTGTGAAGAGTGATAGTGAAATTAAGACATGATAGTGAAGGCATCACAAACTTCCCAACTTACCACCCTTAGAGGCTTTTATCCATGGTGTCTTCCCTCTCTCAACTTCTCCTCTGAACTCTAAAGATTATTTTGTGCCACATTACTGCATTTATAGAACTTTTCCAATAGGCATTTTTTCAAGTAATTTAGTCTTTCTCATTGTCACAGTTTAATCTAAGGAACCCTTTCTCTAAAATTTTACCTTTGTGTTTGAAGATGTGAAGGGACTACTCCTATGATAAAAATGTGCATCGAGTTCAGTAAACTTCTCCAAATTTTGAAAAGCAAAGAATTTCTTCTCTTTTTTTTCTACCACAATTATCTCTAACTGAATGAAACTACAAGGATTATTGACAAGCATAAAAATGCTTTGTAAGGAAATTACAATGGCATCACTCTATTCTTAATTCCTAAAATATACATATTACAAAAAGGGAATTCTGATGTTTAACTGTTGGGAGCTTTTAAAACTCATCCCTCTGGGTGGCGCCTGTGGCTCAAAGGGGTAGGGCACCAACCCCATATGCCAGAGGTGGTGGTGGGTTCAAACCCAGCCAAAAAAATAAAAATAAATAAATAAATAAAATAAAATAAAACTCATCCCTCTTCTTTTTTATTTTTTTTCTTTTCTATATCTGGTCCAGTTGATAAGAAAGCCATGATGTTGTCTCACTTAGAATTAGCTGCAGTTCAAACCACGTAAGATCACCTTTTTTCTGGCCACATCCTTTCACAAACATAAAAGTCTCCAGACAGCCTCTCTCACATCATTTTAGATACACTTGGGAACTTCCTTCCTCTCCCCTTATGTGACTAATCAACTCCTTAGAATCCTTTCCATGTGTTGTGTGTGTTATCAGTTATTCTTCACATTTAAGTCAAATTTTGGGCAGAAGACTATATTGTTTTGTGGGGGAGCCACATAACAACAGAGCATTTCTTTGACAAAACAAAGTTCATAAGATGCAAATTTAGTATAACTTTCTGAGGGTTATTCAAGTTATTACCAGTCTAAAAGTTTTTTTACAACAACAAAAAAGAGCTATTTGTAAGCATTCCACATTGTACAGCCAATCAGCACACTGTACCCCATAAATGCATTAATGTACACAGTTATGATAAAGAATTTAAAAAATAAGATGTATTTAAATAAAAAATAATTCTTGCATAGTTTTAACAATGAAAAGGCTTATTCAAGTATAGAAGAGTTAAAGGGTATATTACTATATTTTGAAGTATATATGATATTTAAATTCGTTCTGTATCAAAAAGATTAGCATTATAATGACATTGAAAGAAAAACAGAATGTCTATACTAAAAACTGAGAGACGTGACGAAATTTTTTTCTATATTTGAATTTAGATACATATACCTTTCCTATGTTTAATATTACTTCTCTACACATTGATAATGTCCTAAGGTTTTTCTTCTCCCTACCAAGGTATTTCTTTTATTGACTAGAAGACAAATAAAACTGAAAAGTCTATGTGTATAGTAGAGATAGGAGTGAAGAGAGATTTTTAATAACTGGTTTATATGAATGTTGGAGTAAGAAAATCCAGAATCGGCCAGGTGTGGTGGCTCACGCCTGTAATCCTAGCACTCAGGAAGCTGAGGCTGGTGGATTGCCTGAGCTCACGGGTTCGAGACCAGCCTGAGCCAGAGAGAGATGCCATCTCTAAAAATAGCTGGGCATTGTGGCAGGCACCTGTAGTCCCAGCTACCTGAGAGACTAAGCAAGAGAATCACTTGAGCCCAGGAATTAATTGGAGGTTGCTATGAGCTATGATGCCACAGCACTCTACTGAGGGTGACAAAGTGAGACTCTGAAAAAAAAAGAAAGAAAGAAAGAAAGAAAGAAAGAGAAAAGAAAAGAAAAGAAAAGAAAAGAAAAGAGAAGAAAAGAGAAAAAGGAAATCCAGAATCTACATGGCAGTCCAGAAGACTTGAAACGAAGGAAGTAATGGCACAGGTAGGGGTCTGCAATCCAATTTGTAAAACAGGACAGAGCCTCAAGGAGCATATGATACATCAGTCTGGAGGTAAACTTTCTTTTCTGGAGATCTGTTTTTGCTTTTCAGACCTTCAACTGATTAGATGAGGGACACAGACATTATCAAAGGCAATTTTTTTTTTTTTTTTTACCTAAACATTTGATTGTACAAAATGCCTTCACAGCAACACCTAGATTCATGATTGATTAAATGATCAGTACTATAACCTAAACACATTGACACATAAAAGTAACCATCACAGATTGAATAACATTAAACACTACATAATTGTGAAATTGCACATACAATATTGTAGGAGCCATTGAAATTTAACTTGTTAAGTGAAATAAGGTAAAGAAATAATATTTCTGTTTTTATAATACTGAACTTTAAAGGTCACCTATATCAGATACGGGAAAGAAGATGAAGCAGAAGAGATATTGGTGGGAATGTCAAGTGTTACCATGACTTTGGAAAATAATTTATTATCTGAAACGTGAAGATATGCAAATCTGTAACATAAAAAATGTCACCCCTAGAGAACCCTCGTATATATACATTGTTTTATATCACTATATTAATATAATAAAAGAAAACAACATATATATTGACAGAATAGATAAATTTTTGTAATAAAATACCATATCATAAGAAATTAAAGTACAGGCGATTGCACTAATGTACACAGCTATGATTTAACAATTAAAAATAAATTAAATGTCCTATGCCTCTTGTTTTGGCTGACTCTCATTGATTATCTCAGAATGATCCCATTTATAAAAAATGTCTTCCAAATTCCATATAGCTTAAGTATGAAATAAATACCTCAGGGGATTATTTTTAAGAAGCACAATAGTAATTTTATCTAAACAAGCTGATTAGAATACAGTTTAGAAGTAGCCTGCAAAAAGTGTAAAAAGCACGGCTGATTATTTATCTTTAACCTAGTTTTATTTGCTTACCTTTCAAACATTATTTATATATATTCAATCATTATTATATATGTTATATATTATTATATAATTTTGATATAGTTAATAGGTTTTATAATAAAATTATTAAAAAATACTAAAGTTTACTAAAATATTTTTCAAAATATATAAGATGTTAAAGTAAGTTGTGAATGAAAAAACGGACAGAAAAATGTTTATTGCAATGGAATTTCAATTGTGTTAGATATTTGTACAAGCATATGCATAGGGGAATAGCATTATAGTCTTTATATCAATTTTAATTATCTTGGGGTTATAAGATGACAACATGCATTTTATCATTTGATGTTTTGAATTTCAGAATCTCTCTTAATCCATATGTTCACATCTTGCTATTCATATATTTGTAGACTATTAAGCCATGTAGAATAGCTAATTAAATATATATCATATATAAGAACTAATAATGAAAGGAGCTTCTTCCTTGAATGAAATATTTAAACCATAGTATACTAAAGTGTACTGCTGCCAGATGCAATCATGTCCCACTTTATGATGAGACTATGCTCTGAGAAATGTGTCCTTTTGTGATTTCATCATTGTGCAAACACTCTGGAGTTGGCATCAACTTACAAGTGTTGATGACATGGCCTACAACACACATAGGGTACAGTCCATTGCTCCTAGGCTGAAAACCTATACAGTGTTTTACTATACTGTTTACTATAAACCATTGTGATATTTGTATATCTAAACAGAGAAAAGATGCAATAAAAAGTAGTATGTCTGTATAAGGAGCTTACTTTGAAGGTAGCTTGTAAGAATAGAAGTTGCTGTGGGTGTGTTGGTGAGTTAGTGATACATGAATGTGAAGGTCCAGGACATTACTGCACTCGTCTGCAGATTCTACTACAATCTCGGTATATGATAGGAGTATTTCAGCTCCATAATAATCATTGAAATCGTATGGGACTCCTGTCCTGTAAGTCATCTGTGGTTGAAATGTCATTATACAGCACATAACTGTATTTACATAATACAGTTTCAAAAGTACTGAATTAGAAGTTCAGCCTTTTTAATGTATTTAAGAAATTTCAGTTATATTTTATTCATTAAGGTACATAAAGTGTCAGTTGTTATTTTGAGAAGGTTATCACAACTTTATCTTTTCTATCACGTCAGTTATGTGATAGCAGGCAAAAGTATTTATTGACTCATGAATATAGAATAACTCTGTGCTTAGTCTCTGTCAAGCCTCACAGTGTAATCCAATGCAAAAATGTAAAACAAGAGGATTTTGTAAAGGACATATTCTGGAAACAAATGTATGTGAAGGCTGCATGCCATTGTTTAGCGTGACCCACATTGTCTACATGAAGAATTAATTTGAACATTATTAGAATTAATCACACTCATACTAACTATTCCTATGGGTTTCCCTATTCAATACTAAACAGTCTCATAATTAAAACTAGATCATTGAAAGCATAAGTAAACAACACATTAGAGATCAAACTGTCAACTTTATAAACTACCTTATTACGTGCTATTACAAATTCAAATCACACTGTATGAGTAAGAAGGTGATTGATACCCTTACAGTTTTTTTCCAGAGCTATAAAGAGGTTCATTTTGTTGAACATTTAAAAATAGAGTTAAGTGAGATATTTTAAACAACTTACTGTAAAAACAAGTGGCCTGTTTTAGAACAGTTTTTATTGAATATGATGGAACTAGAGTTAAGATAAAAACTTTCCATTAGCTATTTTGTCCCAAATATTATAAAATTACATAGATAGGCTAACAGACATATTTTTAGAAAATATTCAGCTCCAAGTTGAAGTGCATATATAATGTATTAATTTGGCGGATTCATTTAAAGTAAGTAGTTGCACTGAGAGATAGTTCATAAAAGACCAGAAATACCTAAACAACGTAGGTTAAATCATTCAAAGCCAACTGATGGCAACAAAACAGTAACAAAAATAATTCTTAGGATCCTATTGAAAAATCATTTGATTTTTCAGATAGAAGTAACTTTAATGTGCAGCCTTTTAATGTATTTAAGAAATTTTTGCTATATTTTTATTAATTAAGTCATATAAAAAGTGCTACCTATTTAATTTCTGAATACCCCTATGGTCTCCATTGAAGTACTCCCCTTGGGAAGCTATTCACTGACACTACACCTAGTCCACCACCTATCAAAGCAATTTTGTAACTCTTTTTCTGGAACGCCCAACAGAGCCACTACCATTTAAGTTAGGACAATTAAGTTCTCAAACTCATCATAGGTGCTAGATGACTGTAATGATACTCAGCAATGAGATATGTATCACTTTTTGTATGATGAGTTAGCAAACTTAATTGTCCAACCCTGTATGTGATAACAGACAAAAGAATATTTGGACTTAATCATTATAGAATAATTATATGATTATTTTCTGTTAGGAATAATGATGTAATCAAATGTAAAAATGTAAAATAAAGGCATTTTTCCCCCTCAGAGACAGGGTCTTGCTTTGCTGCTCAGGCTAGAATACAGTGGGTCTGATCACAGCTCATTATAACCTCAAATTGCTAGACTGAAGTCCTTTTCCCTCAGACTCCTAAGTGGCTGAGACTAAAGACACATGGCACTTCATCTAGGTGCCAAATAAAAAAAAAAAAAAAAAAAAAATTAGAGATGGGATCTTGCTATGTTGCCCAGGCTGGTCTAAAACTCCTGGGCTCAATCATTTCTCCTGTGTCAGGCTCACATGATGCTGGGATTATCAGTAAGCAGTGAGCCACTGCACCCAGCTAAAATAAAGGGATTTTATAAAAGACATGTTCCAGATAGAAATATATGTAAATAAATAAAATTCACATTCCTTTAATAAAACATCTTAAAATATATGCCTCATGTATTTTATAAATATACACATTTATATACTTTGGGCTCACCCAAAAATATTAAAGAAGGTTATATATAAAAGGATTTATCTTGATTTGAGTTTTATCTGGATTTGAGTATCTGGTATTAAAAAAGTAAAATAAACTAAAAAAAAAAAAAAAAATTTATGTAGCAGACCAAAATTTATAACCTATGGCTTCTAATGTGCTCAAAAGAAAATGCTAGGAAGGCTATGTTAACCAGTGTGAAGAAAATGTGTCAAACGGTCTATAAAACCAGTGTATGGTGCCCCATGATGGCATTAATGTACACAGCTATGATTTAATAAAAAATAAGAAAAAGTCACAAGGAAGCAATAGCTTAAGAACTTCCCAAGATTACTATCATTTACTTTGAGGATTGATTCTAATGTTCGAAAAAACAAAATCTGAGGTTTTTTTAAAGCTAAAAATACATGCTTTTCAATTATTTTTTATCATTTTGTCTATTTTAAGTTTAATTGAAGAAATATTTTTATAAAATTATGAAATATATGCTAGTTCAAATGTGTAAAAATGTCCTATAAAAGTGAAATGAACATGGTCATAGAACATCCAGAATGTTTCTTCCCTTAAACTTCACACTCTGATTTGTTATCACACTGGCATAAAGCTCTCATATGAATTGATAGACTAAATTAACACTAGTGTTGTTTATTCTCGGTATTTTAAAACACTCTATATTATGTTTCTGTATGTTTAATTAACATAAACATTGCAAACAAAATGAGATTTATATTTCCCAAATTATTAAGTTATATTTGTTCAATGACAGCAGGAGGCAAAGAAAATGTTGAAGCTTAAAGGAAAATAATTGCCCTTGGGATAAGCTCCAGATTTTACTGGCGAGAAATTTCTGATAATCTTTTTAGTATCTTTTATTCAACAAACATTTACTACACGTAATCAAAGATCCACACACTATACTAATTCTGAGTATACATAAGGGAACAAGACATGGTTCTAAACATGAAGCCATTTAAAAGGCAAACGGTGAAGATAAAATGTAGACATTCGTTGGATTTGCATTGTCAGCCATTATTGATTGTTCACTGTGTATTTCTCTTATCTATATTTTCTTTTTTACTCTTTTAATCCAAGGGACACTTTTATTTTCCCAGTTCACACTAAAGCAGAAACAAATATTCAATGAATATGTCAACCTGAAGAAAAAAAAATATATATAAAAAATTTTAAAAAGATAATATGTCAACCTGAGAGATGGAGTTATTCTTACTTAGCATTTTATCTTCTAAAAACCATAGGAAGGTTTCTAAAAGCTACTCAAAAGGAGAAAGAAGCCTGGCCCGATGGCTCACACCTGTAATCCTTGAAGCTGGGAGGCTGAAGCAGGTGGATTGCCTGAGCTCACAGGTTCGAGACCAGCCCAAGCCTGAGCAAGACCCAATCTCTAAAATATACAGGCGGGTACCTGTAGTCCCAGCTACTTGGGAAGCTGAGGCAAGAGTTTGAGAACAGGTGCTGTGAGCTAAGACACCCGGCAGTCTACTAAGGGTGACCAAGTGAGACTGTCTCAAAAAAAAGGGGGGGGGGGCAGAGAGTAGATGGCAGTAATCAGAAATAAAAATGGCAAGTTTATGTAGAGAACTATAAAATATAAAATTGCGAGAGAAGAAAAGCTCATTTGGATATAGAGAACAGGAGAGCTGATGGAAATGGTCTCAGGATTTCACAGTAGTCGATCTGCCACTCACCATTGATAGTAACTTGCAAATGCCCACATAAACAGATGGTACTGGTGACAATCACCCTATAGGAGAACTCCAGCAGAAAGGGAGAACATGGGCAGATTAAATCTGTGCTCCTAGGGTATATTGCAATTATTTACTTAGTGATAAAACGGAGGCTTGTGTGAAGTACTCTAGAGTAACAAAAGTGTTTTTTTTTTTTTCCCTGATAAGGACAGAAGATGGCAAGGAAGACTTAAAGAAAAGGAGATATTTTAAAATGAATAGTTGTAGAATGTTTACCACACAAGGAACTACAGTAAATCTCCATAGTCAACCACCTCCCTACATGGACCACCTCCTTATGCTGACCTGATTTTCAAAGACATGACATGCACCATGTGTACAGTAGGCCTACTCCCTCATGTTGACCACCTCTGTGTGTTGACCAGTGACTTGAGTGGTCAACTTAGAGATATTCTATTATATCTTACTAAGGTGTGATCATTGAGTAATCAATCACATCCAGTGATTGATATAGGATCCTGCGATACACATCCAGTGATTGATACAGGATCCTGGAGCTTGCAGAAGCAAGATTGTCATAAGCTGAAAGGAATGAGAGGAAAGAGAAGTTAATGTAACTCAGAAGAGGGAAATTACATAGTGGCCATTGGCTAAGACCCATGTTTTCTACAGAAGAAATCACAGCAATAAAAATGTCCATCTGTTGTCAGACTCTCCCTGGCCATACACAGTGAGCAGACAGGACAGAGAGGACAGCAGGGCATCTATGGCTCTGCAAGGGTCAGTTTTCCGAACTCTAAAAGCCATGTAGCCTACAATTAGAATCTTCCCCAATTCAGCATCCGATGAGACTGAAACCCAGCTGACATCCTGACTGAAGCTTGCTAAGTTCTTGGATCAGAGAACCCAGAAAACTTGTCCCTGACTCCTGACCCACACAAACTTTGACACAGTACCAGTGTATTGTTTTAAGTTTCTAACTTGGTAAGGAACAATAGACAATCTCAGAATCCCATTTCTCTACATTATATATGCTTTAGAAAAGTCCATATTTCCACCTCAGACTGTTTGCATAGAGATAAAGGAGCCTTAAATATTTGTTGATTTTGCCATTACAAATAAACTATGTCTATGAATGAAGAAATTTCCTTTCTATATATAATCTAAATGCTTGGCCCACAGAGAGCGCCAGATGGGGATCAACCCAGAGATTGCCCCATCATCAACTTGGAATGCCAAAAATAAACACGTGTTTGAGTCACACATTAAAATTCCTTGCCTGCTTCACCAAGATAACTTAAATCTAAAATAATTTTTTATAACTACTACATATTAAACAGACAAAAATGAACACTTGCCACTTTAATCATAGGAATATGGATAAAAAGTACACAAAGATACAGTGGTTGGAAGAATCCTCTGCTTTGAATGGTTGTCTCTGATTTGACATTTATAGGGCAAATTCACAAATACCTTGCACGGTGCTTAATTTATTTCTTATTTCATATTTCATTATATGAAATTATTTTAAACAGATATGAAATAATCAGATTATTTTTAACTAATAACTTAAGGCAGATTCAGTACACAAAAAATGAAAAAAGTCAGAAGTTAATTTTTAGTTTTATTCGTAGCTAAGCATAATTATATTCAGCAATTTGGGGGTTTAAAATTGTGCCTATTGGTGTGTTTTCCAAACACAGCTCTTGACTATTCTTAGGTATTTTTTTTTTCACTTTATATAATGACATAGAAATAGTGCTAATTGATATGTCTACTTTTAAAACCTTATACCCACCATGATTAATAGATCATTGAAATATGAGTAAAATAAAGGATATATATAAATGAGCAATATTAGTAAAAAGGATATCTTCTTTTCCTAATGTTAAAAACACCTACAAACTATACATGATTTTCTGCCCAAAAATAAAAGGATAAAGAAATAAAATATTAAAAGTATCAAGCTCATCCAACAATATTAACTGTACACCCAATGCTTCTGGTGCAGAGGAAAGCATCCAACTTTTGCTTAAGAAAGAGAAAATAAAAACCATGTGAAAGGGTGGACAATAGATCTTGGAATAAGTAGGTGAGGATTACATAAAGCTCCTGCTCTAGGGAGTGGCCAAAATCACAAGTGAGGCAGGTTGCACAAAGAAAAATTTTTTCATACAATGGTGCAGCTTGAGCAGAATTTGTACTGAAGGAGTCAAGTGAATTATTTTTCCATTTGCTACTCTTGTACGTGTATATCTATTACCTGAGAGGTTTCAACATAAAAACTAGAGATATACAATGAACGTGACTTACGGAGTCTCTCTCTTTATGTAATTATAGTACAGGGAGGAGACACAAATTTCAACAAGTAATTACAGTTAAGAATAATGAAGATTTCGAGAGGAGTAATATAGGGGGCCGTAAAAACAGGATACATGGAGATATCCTATTAGAGCAAGAACCTCGAAGGGTAAAACGTAAGATGCTACCTAAAAGAAAAACAAATCATGTGGGTTATAGCTTTGAACAAGCAATGAATTACATTTTAGGTTTGGAAAAAAACGTGGAAATTGTCAAGGTATTAAAAGACTTGAAAGAAGTCCTGGTCCTGTGTGCCCTGGCCAAGAAGGACAATGGCAATAAGTATGATTCAGTGTTTTAAACTGGATCTTACCAGAAGTCATTTATATAGCATAAGATGAACTTCAACTTCAGGGCTAGACCTCGGCAAGTATCATTTTTTCTATTACCAATATTAACTTGAAAGCTACTTTCTTATTTGAAATTTGCTTAAAGTTGAGAAACTTGAAAGAAATTGATTTGTGTTTCATTGTGACAAACAGTTCTGTTATTATCCTCAATTAAAAGAAGAAGAAATTGAGGCATGGGAAATGAATCAACTTTCCAGAGAACCCTGACAGGCTTCAAACCAACGGTTTGCCCATTAAGCTGATAGGTTTATTTCTTCCTAGACTGCTGAATATCGTTTTGCATTGTTATAATAGCTCTAGCTAGATTTCTTAGATGCAGAGAGCTTGCCTAATCAGTGAGACTGAAAAGGCAAATGGGAATATTTTAGCAGCAGTCCAGGGAAGATCAATTTGTCAGTGTTGACAAGAACCATAGAGGAAAGGATCTCCTTTTCTTGGGTGATTAAGCCAATATAGCTATTAATGAGTAAAACCATTTACTTGCTGCCATGCAAAAAGATAAATTAGCATACTAACTCTCCCACCACTGTTATCATTGATTAGATACAGTCCAAGAAAACAAACTGAGGAAACTGTAGCTAATACAGTTACGGAAGAGTCTTTCAACCCGAGTCCCTGAATGAACTCAATTTGCTTCCACCCTAACCCAAGGTTAAGTCAATGGAAGTGAACTTCTGCATTCCAATCCATTCTATTTGGTAGAGGATTTACTTAACCAGGAAATGAACATAAAAGTCAAGTACACCTCTAAGTGTCTGCAACATTAATAGTAAAGAAACAGATATGATTAATGATCCCTCTGAAGAGAACCTTGCATACCAAATTTAATGACTTATTTTCTTTTGCCTTCTCTAATTTTTTACTTATTTCACTTCCCATATGAAACTCATCTAACTCTCATCTAAATTGATCTCCTCTATCCCTCAAAATCCTCTCCCTGGAGTGATCTCTGGCAAGAAAATGCTGCTACTGGTCATAATATTTTATTCAGGTTTCCAGATACACTCCATATTGGAAACATTACATAATAAATCTCTGTCTCACTTGCCATATCTGATCATGCACATTATTGAACATATTTTAGTCACTGAGATAATGTAGAAAATTTGTCACAATCATATGAATATATTTTAGAGTTATGTATTTTTTATGCTAAGTACTGCTTCAAAATTTTTTAAATACTATTTTAAAATCATGTATTTGTCTGAGAGAGCATGTATTTCCTTCAAATTTATCAGAGGCACATGTAGTCTCAAATTTAAAAAATTAAATAAATTGACTTATAAATATCTTAATTATATAAAAATTAAAACATTTGCTAATTATAAAAATATACAGTTGACATTTTAACTGTAGTTTTATATAGGTATATATATTCATTTAATTTCTCAATTCAGAAATATTGATTACATAGTCTATCTTTGATGTTTTTCAAAAAATCTATCAAATCTGGACTTTCAAAGACCTTTGCTGAGAAGAAAAACTCTGTGTCATGATTACAACATAAATTTTTATACATGTTTGTACTTAAGGCAATAATTATTTGGCTAAAATTAAAGGATGAAAAGGTAAAAGGCTTTGAATCCCCAATGCATTGTTCTAGGGACACAATATTGGTAGTAATAAGACAATAACTAAAAAGTCCATATTTAAAATTATAAAATCATATCAGGTAACAAACAAATACAATGTGATTTGGATCATCCCTCTGTTTTGCCTTCAAACATGTTATGTTAATATATACACGTACGCCTTTGTTCTAAATACGTGATCCGTTAACAATTCTGATGGGTCTTATGATACAGTTTATTGAATGGTAAATTGATGCTAATGATGGCACGTGGGAGGCCATGAATGGTGCGGACAAATTTCATGTGAAGCATTTGAGTTCACAGAATCCAGTCAGTGGCAGAAAACTTCCAGAACTGGGCTCCCATTCACAATCCAGGAGGAAATAAAGGGAATAAAAACAAAAGAGCAGAAGAGAGATGCTTTTTTTTTTAGATATAATCACTTAAAACTTTGGTCAATGTTAGGACTTTTAAGGTTCTGTTATCTGACAAATAACAAAGTAAAATGGTAAAATACTGTTTGGTGTACAATTCATTGTTAGGATTCTAGAAATACCTTAGGATTAGAAACATTATTTTGAAATAGTAAACATCATTTTCTTGAAAATAGTTACATTCTTGGTTAATGAGCCGGTGATATTGGACCTCGACCTGATTTAACTGCCTCTAACCTGGAAAAGTTAATTCTTAAAACAGGTAACACTGGAGATGAATAGTGCCTTGAGTGTAGTCTGTAAAATAACCCCTTCATCATATGTGTGAAGAATCAAAGGCTGCTTCATGGCTTGTATGAAGTCAAAGGGTAAGATTGTCCTAGCACCAGTCTGCTGTGGCATCGGCCTCACTCACAGCAACTTCAAACTCTTGGGCTCAAGCAATCCTCCTATCTCAGCCTCCCTAGTTGCTGGGAGTATAGGCACTTGCCTCTATGTTCAGCTAGTTTTTTCATTTTTAGTAGAGATGGGGTCTTACTCTTGCTTAAACTGGTCTCAAACTCCTGAGCTCAAGCTACCCACTCTCCTCGGCCTCCCAGAGTGCTAGGATTGCAGGTATAGCCACCATGCCTGGCCACAGTTCAGCTTTTTGGAACTCAGTGAGCCATACTTCATCTCTCCTCTCTGTCACCGACAGTCATGTGGTCTTCCTGGTGGCACCCTCCAGTGTTGTATCCTTTCCTCCTGTGTTACCCCCATCTCTGTTCTGGGAACCAACTAGGGATGTCCTCATTTCAGGTCGTGCCATGCCTATGAGCAACTCATCCTGACTGATGTGGCAGGACTGTGCCCAAATTCTCTTCCTCTGTCCTATCAGGGTGGGATCCCCACCGTTGTTCACCAGCCCAATCTCTGGTCCTCTTAGTTCAAGTTCACCAGGAAATATTTAGTGGGTTCCATCTAGATGATGAATCTCTTTCTTGGGTTACGTTTGGTCCCTTCCAAAGGAGTTGAAGAGAAGTTTGGAAGGAGGTAGTTGTCTGGACAGGTAGTCTAATGCCATATCTACATAGTGACCATCGCTGAGCATTATTTTCTGTGTCTTGAATTTTGATATGCACAGGGTCCCGGCGGAAACAGAATTCAGTTAGATGTTTCAGTGGAGACAGTTTCAAGAAAAAAACTACCTGCAGAGGAATGAGCAGTGATAAGTGGCCAAAACAAGGAATGCTGAGACATCCTGAGACTAGAAACAGTGGGTAGCTGTTGCTATTTGGGGCTGAAATAGAAAATGGAGGAAATAATGTCAGAAAGCCTAATGAGAGCTGGAGCCCCGGTGGCAGTGGGTGGTTGACGAAGCTGTATCCATGGTGCTGAAATGGGGGGCAAGAGGGAAGAAGAGATACCCCTGCTTTTCTCTTACCACCCTCTATTTCCCACCAGCGTCCCATTGGATAAATGAAAGGGAAGATAGCCAAATTAGGAGTCAGGATGGGTTTGTAAGGGTCAGCTTTCCTGGGGAACAGGAAGAGCAAGCAGGGAATTGAGGTGAACTGTTTTTCCAAAATAAGGTAGATTGTTGGTCAGTAAACTTTTTCATTGCCACAGAGCTAGCGTGTAACTGGGGTCTGAGCACATCTGTTTGATCCCAAAGATAATAGCAATTGTCATCATGATGTAGTACCCATAATATTCAGGCTCTATGCTAAGACATTCACAATCATTAGATCGTTTAATGTTTACACCAATGCTAGAGGATAAATAGCATCATTTTCAACATTTATTTTTCTTGGGGAATGGAGTTTTAAGGAACTTAAATATCTTGCTCCAGTTCACATCATAATGGGTCCAGAATTCAAATTCACTTTACTTCACCATTCTGTGTCTTTTTCCAATGACTCGCTGGTCTCCAAAGGTATCTGTGGAGGACAGAGCAATACTTTTTCACGTGGGTGTCTAGGCACAGACCTGCAAACTACTTTCCCTTTGTTGAGCCTGGTCCATCTTCAGAAGGCTCCTGGTGGGTATAAACAGTCATAAGAGGTCTTCTTCTATGAGTGATTAATAACTACAAGTAACATTTTCCCTACTCTGCAGAAGGAGCCCACAGCTGGGTGCTGTTCCCATGTTACAGACAACATAATTCAGGTCCTCACAGGCATATGGCTCAAGTGAGTCCCATGGCATGAAGTCACAACCAGCACGAACTGACTGTAATGCCTCCCTCTTCTCTTCAATCCATGAGTCTTGGTTTATCATCCACCTCAAATCAATTAAACTCTTGAAGAGATACTGAGTAATTCATTCCTAAGAGTCAGGATGGGACCCAAATTGTTGCCCCTTTGGTTATCTCATCTATATATTGACTCAGGAAGATTCAAAGGCTCCTGCCTCTTTCTGTCTTCTGTAGGAATGAGGTGGTTGGTAAAAGTGAATGAAAGAGAGAATGAATGAATAATTAAGAAAATTAGCATGTATATTCTCATTTGGACTCTATGAAATCTATAATTTAAAATTTTTACTGTGTCATTAAAATGCTGGGATAGGTGGTTGCCCCCATTTGACCAAGAAGATGGAAGCTGTGTGATTTCAGGGTTGTTTTCCTTGTGCTTTGGAAGTTGCCTCCAGGACTCTTTCAGATGTTGAGTAGGGGCTGAAAGAGCAGGCAGCAAATATTTAATAGACATATTTATTTGGTGTGCTGCACTGAATCTTTTGAGGGTTTACAGTCTGAAAAATAGATGTTACATCCTGTAAATTAATGAGGCCGTATAACTGTTCTGGGATCAAATAGCCAACAAAAGGCCTTTGAGATGCCTTGTCTATCTTTTCCTCCTGATGGAAGGTTGGTCCACAGTTAGCAGTGAGGTTATACTCTTAAGGAGAAAGCAGATTTAGGAGCAAATGTGCCGAGTTGTGAGGGGGAAAGGTGAGACCTGCTCAGTCAACTACATCTGCTGAGCTGATCCTGGGGCACCTTTGTTAGTTGGGCAGGTATTATTGCCAGAATAGTGAGCGCTTCTTGAACTTAACGTGCATGCAAATCACCTGCACATCTTGTAAAAATGCAGATTTTTATTAACTAAGGCTGGGTTGGGTCTGAGATTTTTCATTCATAGCAAGTTCTCAGGTGGTGATGACATTGCAGGTCCAAGGACCAAGCCGTAGTAGCGAGGTCCCAGTATTTATCTCAGTGCTGTAGTGATCTCACCATTAGGTCAGTGATTTATCAGTGGCTTTATCTGGGACAGGGTTGATCTTATGTCAGAGAAGTCATTGCCATTGTTACCTGACTCATCTTGGAGACAGCATTGTGACTGTGGCTCTTGCTTGAGGATCTCAATGAGTACAAAATGTCTGCAAGCATCTAAAATAAGAGGCTCTGATTAAAAAGAAAATTTATTGTAAAATATAGACAAAACCATTAGTTCCTAATTTCAGCCCTATAGGGACTGGAGTTGGAAAAGGCAACTTGTCTGTCTTTGCTTCCTGATGCAGGTCATCTGATTCCACTGCTGTGCACAGACCACCAAGGCCATGCATAGCCCCACAAGGCTGCACACAGCCCACCAAAGCTGCACACAGCCCACCAAGGCCACGCACAGCCCACCAAGGACATGCACAGCCCATCAAGGCCACACATAGCTCTGCAAGGCTGCACACAGTCCACCACAGCTGCCCATCGCTGGTGGCCTTAGTATCCAAGTGTACATAACCTAGAAACTCGTCCACTCACAGCTAACAGATTGTGCCTCTGAAGTCCCAAACCCAAATTTCCACATCCTCGTTGGTCTAGATTCAGTCTGGAGTCCAGCCTGGGTCTAAGGGCAGAAAGAGGAGTAGCCAGGACTGAGGGCTCAGGGATTTCTGCTCCCACAGCTGGTAAGTGCATCAACTGGGACTCATCCCGCGTCTTTCTTATGTCCTACGCTAAGCGGTTTCCATTCAGTTACATGTCCCTTCATGATTTGAGGGGTCCAAGGAATAGGTCCCTGCAACCTGTATCCTCCCTTCCTTTAAGAAATGTACTTCTCTTCTCAAGAGAATTGCATCTGGGAAGGTGACAGTGGCTCCTTCTCTCAGGCTTCTCTGGTAATCCCCTGAGGGTCTGCTGCGCCGCTGCAGTTAGTTGCATGGCCAATTCTGGAAGAGCCCAAACTGTAAGCCTGAGCATTCTTGGATCCCAGGTGTTGGCTGGTCTACCCATAACTTTACAGCTCCCACAAGGGCATGGAGCACCAGCTCTTGATGGCTTTCAAGGCATGTGGGGAACATGTTCTTCAGCTCTCCTTAAGGGATGTGATCTGCTTTTGTCTGCACCCTCCCCTGGCCTGGGATTAAATCTTATAGCAACCACTGCCCCCTTGCCTGTTGCTCTGTGTCCAGTCTAGCTGGAGCCCATTTTAGGTTTCTGTGGGACTGGAAATACATGAGTTGAAGTGGCCCATTAGCCATGAAATCACAGACCCAGCATGTCTGGCACTCCTGGACCCCTCTGAGACCCTGCCTGTGCCCCCAGCACATGCTCCACTCTGGTGGGCCAGTTAGGATGCCCAGAATCCTATGGGCTTCCTGCTGCCTGAGTAGGACACTGAGCTTTGGCCACAATTAAATTTGCCTTTCAGTGACAAAATAGCAAGAGACTAAAGGAGATACGGTCAGTTCCAAAGAGAACAGTGGGTCTCTCCCACATCAGGTGTGGAGGACACATGGAGGGGGCATAGTCAGGGAATAAGGCAGGCTGTTGATGGGAGACTGATGTCAGTCCCAGTATGAGAGTTCTGGAAGGCCACTGTCTGGGTCACAGTATAGCTGTGATTCTGATACCAGCTAGTCATCTCCAGTCTGGGACAGCCGCCATGTCACAGTCAGGCCAAATAGAGAGCCAGTCGGGCAAGGCTCAGTGTCAGTATCAGGAAGGGTTTCCAACAAGGGTCTCCAACAAAGGGTTAGAGATGATGGGACAGAGAGTGTCCAGGACAAGGAAGTTGGCAGCAGTGTGGCCATGGGGAGAAGTTCTCATGGGCAGGACACAGTCTTCAAAGAGATGGTGACATGCTTCCCTCTCTCTTAGTCTGGCCCATGGGATAAACAGCGGGAACTTCTGCTAAGAGAGCCAGTCCTGGACAGTGTGCCAGCACTGGCTTTCCCTCCCCATGTTCTTTCTTTTCCTACTGGTCTACCCTCTTCTTTCCTTCCCAAAGCTCATCACAGTTTTAAGTTGATGTTCAGTTGTTGATGTGTTTCCTGTCTGTGTGTCCCACTAGACTGCAAGTCCATGAGGGTGGGATTCAATTTGTCAGTATTCTTAGGACCTATTGTGAGCCCAGCATAAAGTAAATACTCAGTTAGCATTCACCAGGAATGTGGGTGCTTGGACAGGAGTAGCCACATGTCTAGGACTGTAGGATTGGGGCAGCTGTTTGAGAAATGAGGTGCTTGTCCAGCAGATAGATATTGTCCCTGATTGGGGATAAGGTAGGGAGTGATGCTCACAGGTATATTTTTTAAAAAAAGATTGGAAGTAAAAAGATCTTGGAAAGGTTTTGTCACCTGTGACCTGGTGGTCAAGAAGCCAAGCTCAGACATTGGGTAGAGCTGGTCTGACCCCCCACCACGTTGCTTTCCCTCTCACCAGTCAATGTTTCATCTGCAGTGGGGAGGTGGTAACACCTGCATGGCAGAGATGTTGTGGGGATTAACTAAGAGAAAGCCAAGCATAGTGCCTGCTACACAGAAAACTACTTTTATTACTTTATTACTAAATTTATTTATTTATTTTTATTGTTTGGGATTCATTGAGGGTATAAAGAATTAGGTCACACTGACTGCATTTGTTAGATAAAGTTCCTCCTTATTACTAAATTAAAAAAAACTATAAAACAGTAAAATCATAATAGGAAAGTAGTATATCATAATACAATAGAAAGGCTGTGGCTTTTGGAATCTGAATCTGAATAGCGTGGTTCTGAGGCCCAGCTGTGCACCTGTAGCCGTAACAGCCTGGGTGTAGCTTGAAACTTCTCTGAACTGCATTTAAATGATTAGCTTTTGCAATATGGTGATGGGAAGAATTATACGAGATAATGCACTGATTAAAAGGGAAAAGCACCACTCCAGGGTAAGATTTTCCTATTCTGTAATGGCTGGGAAGATGGGTCTAGTTTAGGAAAAAATGTAAGGGAAATGGTAGTTGAGGAATCCAAAAACAGGAACCCATCAGCAACATTATTACATTAAATAAAGCAGAGATTTTTAAAACAAAAGGAAGTAAAATTTTGGCTAACAGTTGTCTCAGTTTGCTTAGCAATTATCTTCATAAATGTGAATTTGTGTGCCTCTAGCAAAACATGGCACTCTTTGTTAATTGGAACTTCAGTGGTCTCCTGAGGGACTCTCCTCTCCTGCACCCCATGAAACAATATGCAAGCCTGTGGCTGTCTCTGCCTCCTTTGAAACAGCTGTAAAAAAGACCCACAAAAAGAAAACCGAGCACTTTGACTCCCCACCCCCCTTCTTTTCACATTTCATTGAACATTAAAAGTTTTTATAGGTATCAAGGATCAGCATTTTGCCACCTGAAGTTAAGGTATGATTAAAATTACAGGATGGCAGAGTCCATTTCCAAAGGGGTATTTAACGAGTTTCACAGATATTGTTCTTACAGGATGTTCCTACCGGTGCAGAAAAGCGGAAAAATGACAGACTTGGAAACTCTCTGCACCTGCCTCTGTGCCCCAGTTCTGCGCAGGTACAGCCTGGGCCATTCTGCACTTTAATCCTTTTCCCTCATGCTTCATTGAACAGTACACTTGTCTATAAATGGCTCCAAGACATGGGTAGGGGTGACAGGGATTGGTGAGTGCCAGAAGGGCCTGCCTCGGTGGGTCAGGACAATGTTCGTGTTCGAGTGTTCATGAGCCAAGGGTGAGACCTTGGAATTTATATCCTTTTAATCCCAACATGGTCTTCACATTTTGCTCTTTGTTGAGTGAAGCTGTGCACCATGTACAGATCGAAATATAGACCATTGAGGACGGCATCACTGCCTGCAAAGCTGTGGTGGTGAGTGCTACAGATAGCCCCTGTTTTTCAAAGGATAAGAACAAAGAAACCAAGCAGAACCACTTTATTACTTAGCACAAAGGGTAAGAAATAGTATTGACATGCAGATTAAATATAATTTAAAATATCCCACAGAGGTAAGAATCACAAACTAATTAATACCTGCAGGTCATGAGTGAAAACTTATGAAGTGGCCCTTCCTTTCTTCCAGGAAGCAATTTCTTCTCATCCAGGACATAACTATCTCATTGATATGGTCAATAATTCAAAAGATTATGTTTTTTTAGTGGGAGGATTGTTTTATCTTGTTTGATTTTTTAAATCATTTGTCAAATTAGTTGGGTAATCACATAATTGATACATTTCACTTCACAAGTAGATCCAACTTCAGTGTAGAACAGATTAAAACTATCTTCCCTGCCAATCAGAAAAGAAGGCAGTCCTTAGCCATCTACTGCTGAATCTATTACAGGCTATAATGATGATCAGGAAACAGGGGTGGGGAAAAAACCTGATAAGAAAGTTTGTGTATGTGTGTGTTTTAGTCTAAAACCATCTCCATAGAGGCCAACTGACCTGTTTGGTTCAACCACTTTTGAAATGCTTTAAGGAATTAATAATAAAATCCCCCAAAGTCTATTTATACATCTTTCCAACTGAACTAAAGGACACTGGAGGCAGATTATTTTTTAAACTCATGAGAGAAACCTCTTCTCCCCTTCTAGTCAAGTAAATCTGAGTTGACTTCTCCCATAAATTCAAGAACAAAAAGTTATAAATTGAACAGATGAAGGACACTGCCTTTTTTTCAAGCGATGTTTCCTTGCCTTAATGGATTTAGCTATGGCAGGGAGTCAGAGAAAACCTGTCTTAACTAAATCTTTGACTGATTATGCATTTTTCCCCTATTCATACAAGATAGATTCATCATTCCAATTTGTCAAGCTGGCGAAGTTCCAATTAATTACACCCGGCAAACCCTGGCTTGTGTTATGGCGGTGTCAGGCCTAATCTAGTGCCTCATTTGCCGGCGGCCCGATGAGGAGGTATGAGAGGTGGCGTTCTGCGTGGTGCTCACTGTGATGAATGCCCTCGCCGCACGGCCAGGGCAGAGAGGCACAGCCCTGGATGGTCTCTCCTCCGAGCCTGAGGACTCGAGGCTCCTGTGCTAATTTAAGGACTCATCTGTATAGTGGATGTTGTTACAAAGTCTATCCTTCATTGCTGGGCTGAAGGCTTTTCCCATCGTACTGCCTGTTTAAATATCTACACAGGTCCTACATTTCTGTCAGCTTTGTCCTTGCAGAGTGGAAAACGGAGGCAACTTATCCTCAGCTGACTTTCTGAGCTCTTTAGAAGCCATTGTGTGCTAAGGTGGGAAAGCACAGGGAAAGCTAGTTACCAAACCCAGGCGTTATGACCATATCTGGGTACGCTCACAGGTGTATGCGTCTATTGTGTTTGTAGGTGATGCTGCCCTCTTTTGATTATGGTGACTTTTCTTTCAAGTTTTTAGTTTATTAGGCAATGACCTAATGACAAATATACTTTGTTAAGCACACGAAGCCCAGTGAATTTTGATATGTAGTCTCTGGTGCACACATGAGCTAAGTTCAATGGAGTGACTCAAGTCCTATGCTGTGCCAAGTGCTATCTTGGCCTAACATCTCATTAGACCAATTGTTACTTTTCCCACTTAAGGTGGAGGAATGTAACTTGGAGAAGTCAAGTCTTGCCCAAAGATGTACAGCTGCTGTGTTGTGGAGGTGGCATTTATCTCAGTAAAGGGGTTGAGCTCTTTCCAGGACCTGGTGTTATCTCTCTCTGTCCACCCTGATCTACAAGCTGGCCTGTGGCAGTGAGAGCCTGCAGTGCTTTGCCATCTAAGCCAGGTTTGCAGGGGTGCACTCCCCATGCTGTGTGGTTGCTGGGGCTGCATCTCCACTGGACTGGGGCACCAGCAGTGTTGGGGATAAAGCCTGTGTATGTTGCCTTGACTGCTTCCTTCTTTCTCTCCCTCTGGGAGTCTCTTCTATATCTGTCCCTCTCCATTCTCAGCACTGGGTAAAACACATCCTGAAGAGCATGGATTTCGGATCCCAGAGTAGTTACTAGAGGGTCTGATCACATACTCCAGATGTGTTGGGCAGTTGACAAACCTTGACCCTTAGGAAATGGGAGGTGGGAAGCAGCCAGGCCTACAAACACCCCCCTCCCTTCTAGCATGGTGGACTGCCCTGAGGTGTGGTGTGGGTCCTCCTTTTTTTCCTAGAAGAGACATCTCAGGTGTTAACTGAGCGCCACATCTACTGAGCGCCAGCCTGTGTCTCTCCAACCCACAGTGACTGAGTGGCCGCCAGCCAGAAACACACTGCCTTGCACTTCCCTGCATTGTGGACTCACTTCTTTCTTAACCCACCTGACTTTCAAGAACAGAGTGTTGCCATCTTAATCATTCCCTCTGGACTCAAGACAGGGATCCAGGGGCACTAAGGAGAAAAGCTGACTTCTCACCTTTGCAGTTATCTACAGAAGAGACTCTGCAAGGGTTGTCATGTTTTGGAGAGAATTAAGTCACAGCAAAGATCAACTTTTAATTTAAATGAGACTTCAAGTGCATTAATATTCAGCATTTACATTCCTTCCTGGTTCTTAAATATAATGTGTTTTACAGTTATCAAAAACATATGCTGTATCTCAGCAACATTTTATATACAAGTTGTTCAACAGAAGGTGCCAGCATCCCAATATGTTTTGCTTAGTTTTGGCTTTAACTATTGTGATGAAAGAATTCACGTGTAACAATGTTATCTTTCTGAATGTAGATAGAGATGTTGGTGAAGGGTCTCCTGAACAAAGAAAAAATAAGTGAATTATTTATTCTTTCTTTTACTGAGCTAATTTTTATGTCATTTCTATTATGGGGAAGGCTCTGCCCAAAGCTTGGTGAAAACTACATGGATGAATCAATCTCAAACCTTGTTTTCAAGCAACTTGTGGCTTCATAAAATTCCTTCTTGTCAAAGCTGATTTTGGCATTCTTATCAAAGGAATCAGTGCTAATTTTTTACTTCCCTAATACACCATTTAATAATGTTGATTATTAAACTATTGAAATGCTTTCATACTTTTTGATAAATATGAATTGTTCCAATCCTCCCACTTCTGGCCTACCTTACCCTCCTCTATGGTCCAGCCCCTAAAGAATAATGGTTGACCAAGCAAAGGACTCCAAAACCTTCCTTTGGCACTATGGCCAATGTCTCATCTGATTGTTCAGAACACAGGCCTCAACTGTTGTTAAGAGTTTGGAATGTCTTTCCTGAATGGAGTGATGCTGTGCAGGTTATATTTGGATAATCTCTATCTAGGATGGTTAAGTCTTGACTGGGCTAGGAGATGCCCAGGTAGCTGGTAAAACATTATCTCAGGATATGTCTGTGAGGTTGTTTCTAAGAGATTAGCATTTGAATTAGCAGAATGAGTGAAGATCTGCCTTCACCATGGTGAGCAAGGGCCTATTTTTTGAATAAAACAAAAAGGCAGAGAAAGGGCAAATTTCCTCTTTCTGTTGAGTTGGACCACCCGTCTTCACCTGCCCTCAGACATAGGTGATTATGGTTCTTCAGTTTTTAGGCTTGGACTGAAACTGGCACCACGGATCCTCTGCTTCTTAGGCCTTTAAGAAGGCCACCTGCTTTCCTGAGCCTCCAGCTTGCAGATAGAAGATTGTGGGACTTCTCAGTCTCCATCATTGCATGAATTAATCCCCCAGGAAGAACATTTCTATATATATCTCTATATTGCATTGGTTCTGTTTCTTTGGAGAATTGTGACTAATATAATATCCTTACTCTTACAATGTCCAGCTAAGATCATAGCTCTGTTTGTACTTCCTTTTACTTCTGTCAGTTTTTGCTTTATGTGTTTTGAGACTCTGTTATTAGATGCATACTCATTTAAGATTATTATATTTTCTAGATGAATGGACTCATTTATCATTAAGAAATTTCCCTCTTTAACTCTTGGTGATGTTCCTTATCTTGAAGTTTATTTTGTCTGATAGTAGTATACCCACACCTGCTTTCTTATGCTAAGTTTTCTGGGTTTTAAATCTTTTTACTTAAAACCTATCTGTGTCTTTATATTTAAAGTTCTTCTCTTAAAGATAGTAAAATAAGAAGATAGTTGGTGGGTCTTGGTTTACTTTATTTTATTTTTTAAATTCATTCATTCAATCCCTGCTTTTTAATAGGAGCTACATATTAGTCTATATACATTTAATGTAATTTTGATATGGTTAGGTTTAGTCAGAATTTTACTATTTGTTTTCAACTTGTACATCTGTTTTTCATTCCTTGTTCTTTCTTTCTTGCCTTCTCTAGATTATTAACTGTGTTTTAGTACTTTATTTTATTCCTCTATTGAATTTTAGCTATGACTCATTTATTTTTAAGTTTTTGCTCTAGGTATCTTTAGCTTATCACAATCTATTTAGTGTTATTACTGTATCACTTATAATATAAGGTGCCCACGAAATGGTATGATTTTATTTTTCTTCCTCTCTTTTCATTTGTTTTTACACATTATTATTATTATATTATTATTTTCACATATCTTTATATCTGCATACATTATGTTTGCATTCTATATAGTATTATATAAATCAAACATATTTTTAAATATATGTAACTGCTTAAAATATGCATAACAAAATGTAAATACAATAGAACCTCCATAGCTGACCACCTCCCTATGTTGATTGCCTCCCTAAGTTGACCTAATTTTCACAGACCAGACATGCACCACATGAACGTATCAGTACAGCAGGCCTCGTTCCTTATGTTGACCACCTCTATATGTTGACCAGTTTGTTACAGTCCCTTGGGTGGTCAACTTACAGAGGTTCTACTGTAAATGTATATTAGAATTAATATTTTTTATATATATATTTACCTTAAATAATTGCATTTCAAATAATTGTTTTGCTTCCCCCCCCCTTTTCCTTTTGTTTTTAAATTTTGGATTAATCCAAGGGTACATACAACTAGGTTACGTTGTTTGTGTTAATTAGGTAAAGTTGGAGCTGTAGTTGCATCCTTTGCACAGGAAGTATGGCGTATCTTTCAGAGAAATCAATAGAAAAACAACAGTGCTTGCCATTTTCCTACATTTACCTTCTCTAGTGCTCTTGATCGTTTCTTGTGGACTTAAGTTTCCATCTCATTTCATTCAAATTTGAAAGATGAATTTTGAAATTCCATTCAAAAGATGAATTTTGTCTCCCGTCTCAGATGAGAATCATGCTGTTTAAATTGTTTAGTCTTATCCTGATTTACCAATCAGCATTGTTATGCTTGGTCCCAAAATTAAGAAGGAAAATGTAGAAATTC
Organism: Loris lydekkerianus; assembly: GCA_963574355.1. NCBI lineage: Eukaryota > Metazoa > Chordata > Mammalia > Primates > Lorisidae > Loris > Loris lydekkerianus. Next base: position 3,664 of record CAUYPK010066120.1, on the reverse strand, counting down.
TCCATTCAATATGAGCAGTAGAAAGTGAACTGAGGTAATTTTCAATTCAGATCAGGTAAGAGGTTTGACATGCCCCGCCCTTGTCTCTCTTTAAGGACAAATTCTCCAAGGAGAATGTAAATATAAAGAACTGTCGTAGGGGGAAAAAACAAGCTCTTGAATTCTTAGATGAAGATTTCAAGAGAGAATAAATGGCATTTAAGTTTCTTTGGGTAGCTAAATTTAGGCATATTTGATAGAGGACTTCCACTGCTGAATCTTAACAAAGGCCACCTTTTCTGAAATTAAATCTTCATCATAGAGGGATGGCTCAAGAATACAATATTTTCAGACATGGCAAGGCTCCAGACTGTGCTGTAAAAATACAGATGAAATGCAAATTAATCATGTGGTAACAGTGGTCAGACATGCTGGGAAATGCTTTTGTCTTTTCACCCTCTTGGCATCACTCTTGTTTTGATCATTACATTGATGTTGGGTGACTCCCACACGACTTTGACTCTGCAAACTAGATCCTGGTCCCTGTCCAGAGACCAGAGAGCAGCCCTATGGTGCTGGGGGAAAATGTAGGATCCATAGAGAACAGAGAGGGAGAATGTTTCCCAAAGACGCTGGTGGTCAGTGGTGAGCAAGGGCACACATGAATTTGTGTGAGAAGAGGGTGAACTTGGACTGTGCACTTTGCAGAACGAATCTGAGAAGAAACTCCAAATCCAGCTGGGGTGGCACATATAGCAATCTGCCAATACAGACAGGCAGACACTTTTTGGCTCATTGTATCCACTTTGAAGCTTCATAGGAGAAAAAAAAAATAAACTTCCTCTGATGATAGAAAATTAGAAAAGACAAGAGGAATGGGATCTCTGCCCCAAATCCATCCTTTTAGATTAATGCTCACTAATGGATATTAAAACAGGGTAGATTAATGAAAGCCTGATAGACCATGCAGCTGAAAAAACACACTTTCTTTTGACAGCCAGGCAATCAGGAGATGCCCAGGGATTAAAGAGCAATTCAGATTAAATTACCCTCTCCATTAGGATGTCTTTGTGTTGGTAATTCGTGAGCCGGAGGAGGGGCTGCCATGATCAGCAGAGGTCATTCATTCAAAGTGTATTTTGTGACCATAGAAATAAGGGAACATTCAGATTTTATAGGCTGTCAGGTTAACCAAACACAGGTCAACAGAAGGAGGAAGTAAAAGATGTTGGGGCTTGGGATATGCTACTGTTGGAAATTTTTAGGAAGGTGATTGTGCCAGTAAAGGACATTTTCCTCATTGGATTCTGCTATTTGCACTCTATGGTGGTTTTGAGTCATGAGAATTTAGCTGAGCTGGAACTAAGTTTTCCAGAATTTCTTTCCCTATCTGGACCCAGGTTAGGATTGGCCACAGGAGAAATTTGTGTGAGAATTGGCCGGTGGAAGTGAAGCAGCAGCTGACTTTACGTTTCTGAAATTGGGGCGGGTGGGGTGCCCTGCATTGTGGTAGTGAGGCAGGCTGTCGTCACTGAAGTGCTGGCTCACCTAGCTGGTGAGGGACAGTCCCTGGACTCACAGCAACTCCACTTCCCATAGGTTTTCTTCTGTGTGCAGCTCTGTGGCAGAGGGCATCAGCTTTTTCATGTTACCTTTGTAACATGAATGGGTGGTTAGAAATGGTGGGAGACAGATGCGGGGTCCAGGTTGTATTTGTAGATTCCCATTTCTAACAAAGTGGGGTCCACTTTGTCATTGGTCTCCCTAACTTCACATGCAGTTTTTCTTCCCGATTGCCTCCCCAAATGATCTAATAGTGGTGAGCCTGGGCACAACCCTAGAAGCAGAGGCAATGGCTGTGCACAGTACACAGACTCATCTCCACCTTTCAGGTCTAATCTTAAATCACTCACAGTGGTTATCTTCTCAGCTCAAATCCCGATATTGTTGGAGTCTCTGTCCTCATAAGTGCTAGCTTTCCCTTATTTTTAGCCTCTAGGAAAATCTAAATTAACCCCTCATGAGCTGTCTGTACCTCCTGTACAGTGATAAAGCCTGCTGAAATGGAATGATCCTATTAAAATTACCCTGAAAACATGGTCTATCTGTTATGTCTCTTTTGTTACTACCTTTGACATACATCCTTGGGCATAAATGCAATCACTACCCCTTTATACCCATTACACTTGAAGGCAGTGGATTTTTATCCTGTGCCTTTAAGAGTTAGTGGGGGTAACTACTTTCTTAATCCAGAAAAACAAAGGTTACTTTTACAATTTTATGATAAATTAGCCATAGTTACTAGGTTGGAAACTCAGTGAATTGGCAAGGCTTATAGGTATTTTTTATTTCAAATTTTAAAATTGACAAGTAAATTGAATATATTTATTGCATTCAATATGATATTTTGAAATATATGTATGTGTTGCGGAATGGGTCAATACAGCTAATTAATACATCTATTATCTCACATTCTTATCCTTTTTTTGGAACAGTACTTAAAAACAACTCTTAGCCATTTCCTGTATATTTTATAAAATTATATAGTCACAAAATTGTACAATTGATCTCTTGAATTTATTCCTTCTATCTAATTGAATTTTTTTTAAATATTCTCCAGGTTCATCCATGTTGTTGCAAATAAGAGAATTTCCTTCTTTTTAAAGGATGAATAGTAATCTATTGTGTATATGTACCATATTTTTTTATTTATTTATCTGCTTATAGATATTTAGATTGATTCCTGATCAATCTAAAATTATAAATAATACTGCAATGAAAGTAAATATCTTTTTGACATATTGATTTCATTTCCTTTTGTATTAACATGTACCCTATAGTGGGATTGCTAGGTCATATGGAAGTTCCACTTTTAATTTTTTTTTTTTTTTATTGTTAAATCATAGCTATGTACATTAGTGCAAATAAGGGGTACAATGTGCTGGTTTCATATACAATCTGAAATATTCTCATCAAACTGTTCAACGTAGCCTTCATGGCATTTTCTTAGTTATTGTATGTAGACATTTGTATTCTGCATTTAATAAGTTTTGCCTGTACCCATTCTAAGATGCACCATAGGTGTGGCCCTAACCTCCCCCCTCCCTTCCCCTTCCTTGGCCCTTTCCCCATATTCTTGTTAAATAGTTGGGTTATAGCCTTCATATGAAAGCTATAATTAGCTTCATAGTAGGGCTGAGTACTTTGGACACTTTTTCTTCCATTCCTGAGATACTTTGCTAAGAAGAATATGTTCCAGCTCCATCCATGTAAACATGAAAGAGGTAAAGTCTTCATCTTTTTTTAAGGCTGCATAGTATTCCATAGTGTACATGTACCACAATTTGCTAGTCCATTTGTGGGTCGATGGGCACTTGGGCTTCTTCCATGACTTAGAAATTATGAATTGGCCTGCTATAAAAATTCTTTTACAGATGTCTTTGTTATATTGTGACTTTTGGTCTTCTGGTTATAAACCTAGTAAAGAAATTATAGGATCGAATAGCAGGTCTATTTTTAGGTCCCTAAGTCTTCTCCAAACATCCTTCCAGAAGGAACGTATTAGTGGGCATTCCCACCAGCAGTGTAGAAGTGTGCCCTTTCCTCCACATCCACGCCAACATTTCTGGTTTTGGGATTTTGTTATGTGGGCTACTCTTACTAGGGTTAGGTGATATCTCAAAGT
>CAUYPK010066117.1:0-12130 GCA_963574355.1 Loris lydekkerianus | reverse complement strand
AAAAAGGTCTTCGAATACCCACATTGACTGATGCAATGATTATCTCGATGTACAAAGTCACACCTCCTTACCTCAGCCTGCGCTTCCGTGAACGAGAGACAGATCGGCTTCGGGACCGAGACTTGGAAAATGAACGAGAACGAGATCTTGATGCAGATCTTGAGCGAGAAGAGCGAGATCCAGACTTGGATTTGTTTGTTTTTGACATCTCTGAAGAGAGGGTCACTTTTCAATTACACCTAATGTAAGAAAATGTATTTACACAAATGGGTGAGCGCCTTTGCAAATCTGAACTTCCTTGGATATTTTATAAACTTTTTAAAAATATGAAATGACTAATTTTTAAAAACCAAACTTTTGCCCTTTCATCAAAAGGAATTTTTCTTTCTTTCTTTTTTTTTTAGACCAAAAAAAAAAAAAAGATCGCTCAACCAATCCCCTCCTCCCTCATTCTCCCAGGTAGCTGGAACTATAGGCATCCACCACAACACTCAGCTAGTTTTTCTATTTTTAGTAGAGACGGGCTCTGGGTCTTCCTCAGGCTGGTCTCGAACTCCTGAGCTCAAACAATCCACCCACCTTGCCTCCAGAGTGGTAGGATTATAGGCATGAGCCACGGTGCCCAGCCAAAAGGAATTTCTGTGAAGTACAAATCCCAAAAAAGATCAACCCCCAGGAGCAAATAAAAAACCTGATATGTAACCCTAACTAGGTTAAACACTAGGAAACACAGACAAGAATGAGGACAGTTATCAGTGACTTGGTGCAGTCTGTTCTCAGAAGACAGTTTTGAAAACTAAGTAGTGAGCTGTTAATAAAAGTACTGAGATGACACAAGACAAGTTTCCAGTTCCATGAGATGAAAACCTATGCAACTATATCTTGATTATAGAATTCATGTGGCACATCAGCCTATATCTCTAGTCCTTGGGCACTGAAAGTCATAGGCATACCCTTAACATTTACATCTAAGGAACTGGTTAAAAGAGAGAAAGGGTATACTCAAATGTTCTAAGAAGTAAGGGCATGTCCTCTACCCTATAAAACACAGGATTTTAATCCATAAATAACTAGAGTCATTTATAAAGTAAAGAACCACCACTTTTTCAAGCCTTTACTAGAAAAAAGTCAACTTTCTTTCAGGGTCATTTTCCTACCAAGAAAACAGTAATCTTTTTCCTTATCTCCTGTTCCAGAAAAGAATTCAGCTAAAAAGTTGCTCTGAAAAGTTAACCTTTGGTCTACAAAATGCACTAATTTCTCCTTTATTCTCTTTCAGCACCTTGGACATCTTTCCCACACCAAAAACTTCAAATGTTAAAGCATTTGTCTATGAAAGACCAGTAAGAATTGTCTGTAGCTCAAGCAGCCAGGGCACCAGCCACATATACTGGAGCTGGAGGGTTCGAATCCAGCCCGTGCCTGCCAAACAACAATGACAACTACAACCAAAAAATAGTCGGGCGTTGTGGTGGGCGTAACCCCAGCTACTTGGGAGGCTAAGGGGAAGAGAATCTCTTAAGCCCAAGAGTTTGAGGTTGCTGTAAGCTGTCACACCACGGCATGCTACTGAGGGCAATATAGTGAGATATCTCAAAAATAAAAAATAAAATAAAATAAAATAAAATAAAAAACAGCAAAGAGTTGAAAATAATTGCTTCTTGGGATGGGGAAAGGAAGTGGGGAGGAACTGCTATTTTTCATAAAAAGCCCTGCACAGTTCATGGTCTGGTATGGCTAGATATAGTATTGTTGTACATGTATCAGAAGTATGTCAAATGTTGACCTGGCAACCACAGCTCTCTTGAGTAGGGCACCTTCTCAATCACATACCCCAAGGGGTGGAGGGTTCGAGCCTGGCCCAGGCCTGCTAAACAACGATGACAACTGCAACCAAAAAATAGCTGGGCATTGTGGCGGGCGCCTGTAGTCCCAGCTACTTGGGAGGCTGAGGCAAGAGAATCGCTTTGAGGTTGTTGTGAGTTGTGATGGCACAGCATTCTATTGAGGGCAACATACTGAGACTCTGTCTCAAAAAAAAAAAAAGAAAGAAAAAAAAGATCTTAAGCAATTCTCTTGCCCCAGCCTCCTAAGTAGCTGTGACTACCTCCCACAACACCCAGCTATTTTTCTTTGTTGCAGCTGTCATCATTTTAGCAGGCCCAAGCTAGATTCGAATCTGCCAGCAATAGTGTATAGCAACTACACTATACACTATGTGGCCAATGCCCTACCTAGCCCCCTGAGCTACAGGTGCTGAGCCTGTCAAATGCTTTTTAAAGTTAAGAAAAGAAAATGTGGGAAGAAATCAAATGCACGTAAGAATTTATTCATGTCCACCAATTATGTATGACAGGTAAATGCAAGGGGAAAGCCTAAAATTGCACCAAAAAGAGACTAATTACATAAACTATATGGTACATTCACAATGAAATGCTATCAATCATTTTTTTTAAATGCAGAGGGGAAACCTGTTCTTGTTAACAAGAAACGGGTGACAAGTACAACCCCAATTTTAATCAAACATATACGCATCCATGTAACATATGCGTGAAAAGACTTCCTCCAAATATTAACAACGATCACACATGTATCGAGTTTATAGCTAATTGTTTTCAAACAAATACTGCTCCCTAAGAACCCAGAACTTCTATTAAGGAACCTTCTGGTTAATCAATAGTTTTATAAATCATTGAAGTTATTAGTTCCTTTACCACTATACATTTACCTTATGTGAAAAATGATTCAACTTGCACTGGATCCCAGATACTACCTCAAAAAAATACTGGCAGTGCCACTGGTTTCTCCAATTTACACGTCAGGATACACTTCTGAAATGAGAAGAAATAAAGCAGTGATAAAATGGCTGCCCAGTCTTATAGATTCCATTATGTATGCTTGAAATCTATAAGCAAAAACTCTATTTTAGCCCTCAACTTCACTTCTCTTAAGTATTCTGGCCTAATAGTCTCTCTCATACACATGCAACCTACTACACTATAGAAAACTAAAACCTTCCTTCTTATAACCTGATGCTTTCACTGGCAATATTTCAGGTGGTAGGGTTTTCATTATGCAAGATCAATTCATGAGCTTTATAATTCAACCTGGTACTAAATATTAGCTTGACAAGAATCAGATGTTTGAAATAAGAAAAAATTAATTGAGGAATGCTAAACTAAGATACAACATAAAATAAATGCAAATAACAGTAAAAAAATTAATAAAATAAAATAAATTAAACATACACATTTCTTTCTTTCTTTTGAGATAGCGTCTCACCTTGTCACCCTCAGTAGAGTGCTGTAGCATCATAGCTCACAGCAACCTCAAACTCTTGGGCTCAAACGATTATCTTGCCTCTGCCTCCCAAGTAGCTGGATGAAACTACAGGGGCCTGCCACAACACCCAGCTATTTTTTTTTTTTTTAAAGAGAGATGGGGTCTCGCTCTTGCTCAGGCTGGTCTTGAACCTGTGAGTTCAGGCAATCCACCCGTCTCAGCCTCCCAAGTACTAGGATTACAGGCATGAAACACCACATTTAGTCTTAAACATACACATTCCAAGGTAAAATAACTTTTCATCCCAATCCCCAGGCACACACGCACACAAAACTGCTTTATGCTCCAGTTGACTAAATATCCCCAGATAAATGAAAAGAAGGCTGGGTGAAGCACTATGCAAAACGAATAGGAAAACCAAATTCTAATACCAGCAAGCTCATTTAAGTAGTTAATGTCCTCACTCCTGAGTTATAAAAGCTTTTGTTAGACATTCATATTACTAAAAAGGAGAGCGGCACATAAGATCCAAATAATCTGAAGATGCAGTCTCGCCATTCATCTCTCATTCAGAATACAATCAAGCAAAGCGATACAGGCTACACACCTTAGCTTTCCCTGAAATCCTGGGCTTTGCACATAGTTGAATCCTTCCTTACTTGACCAGGAAGCAAAGGAATCTACTTCCTTAATCTATGATCTCCAAACCCTTTGTTCGTGCAGAATCCTCAGACTACAAGGCCTCCTTCCCTTTTGACCAAACTTGTACTCATTGTTATGAGGCTCTCCTCCTCTGGCAAGCAGTCCCTGGGCTCTCCCAAGCTAAGTTAGATACTCCCCTCTTTGTCACCCTGGACGTGTCTCTCCTTACACTTTTCATTACATCTGTTAATATGTCAGCTCCTCACTGGCCTGTAAACGCTTTTAAATGCCTAACACTAATACGTTTGCTGAGTAAACCAAAGATCCCAGCAATAAACTCCTGACCTATACTAAAGGTAATCAGATAATTAACATTACAAAGAGCCAATCAAAGCCTCTTAAAATTATTAAAAGGATTTTTATTAAGATGAAAATAATATTCAGTTAGATGCTTCATCAAATTAGTAACAATGTTTATATATATTTACTTAGTTGAAATAGTAAAAACATAGCACCTTCAAAACTTATTCTTTCAAAATAGTTCTGCATATTTTCTTGCTGTTTATTTCTTAGAATTCATCCCTAGGTTCCATCAGCCAAAATATCTTCCCTAACTCCAAAGGCACAGGGGGTTCCATCAGTCAGCTTGCCTTACTAAGGGAAATCTCACGACTGCTACAAGACTGAAAACTGCTCTAACTCTGTAACATGCGGAATTGAACTATTCCTATACTATCCCTTCAAACTCTAACCAGATGGCAAAAGCATACATGCAGAAATCTTCCATTTTACTGCTCCATCATGTTTCCTTACTGTTAATCAATCGCTTCCCAGATATTGGCAAGAACTCTTTTATTCCAACAAGTCTTCAATTTTACATTGTTGTAATGGGGGAAAACACAAATCAGAGGCTGTAGCCTTGTTATTCTATGATGATAAGGAGACTCCTAAAACCTTCCCTCTGTGATCCCTGCTGCCACCACAGTTTGTACACTCTCCTCCCCCAAGCCATGGGCATACTTTCCCACTTCTACTTACCTCCCTTGACCAGACACCAGTATATTAGCAAGGAGACCACTGCCAACAACAAAACTGTTTCTCTTCTGCGTATTACTAACTGTCCACTTAGCCAACAACAAACACCAAATATATTAAATACTGACTATATGCCAGGTACTTTTCGAGGCACTGGAGTTAAACAGTTAAAAAAAGTCCCTTCATTCGGGTGGCGCCTGTGGCTCAGTGAGAAGGGTGCCAGCCCCATATACCAATGGTGGTGGGTTCAAACCCAGCCCTGGCCAAACTGCAACAAAAAAATAGCCGGGCATTGTGGCAGGTGCCTGTAGTCCCAGCTATTGGGGAGGTTGAGGCAAGAGAATCGCCTAAACCCAGGAGTTGGAGGTTGCTGTGAGCTGTGATGTCATAGCACTCTACCAAGGGTGATAAAGTGACACTTTATCTCTAAAAAAAAAAAAAAAAAATTAATAAGTAAAATTAAAAACAAACAAAAAAAAGTCCTTTCATTCCCACACCTTCCATTCTAGGAGGCAGACAGACACACTGGGGAATAAGAATTACAATTTTATATACTGCTGTGAGAAGCCAAAAGAGAGGGACACAGACAGACAGACGGTGAGCAGAGACTGAAAGGGAAAGTCAGTCCGCCTTATTCCAAGCAGAGGAAACAGCAAGTGCAAAGACCCTAGGGAAGGGCCGCGCCTGTGGCTCAGTCACTAGGGCGCTAGCCCCACATACTGAGAGTGGTTAAGTTTGAACCCGACCCCGGCCAAACTGCAACAGCAACAAAAATAGCTGGGCACCTATAGTCCCAGCTACTTGGGAGGCTGAGGCAAGACAATCACCCAAACCCAAGAGCCGGAGGATGCTGTGACAAAGTGAGACTCTGTCTCTAAAAAAAATACCCTGGGGAAGAAACATGCTCGGCTTATCTGAGGAAGAAAAAAAAATAAGAGTAGCTGCAATGCAAAAGTTGACAGGGAGTTAATAGTAGATCAAGTCAGAGACATGGATAAATGGATAAGGCCTTGCAAGCCATCACAAGGACTTTGGTTTTCCTCTGGGTAATGTGAGCAGCCATTGGGGTGTCTTGAGCACAGGAGTAATATGAGCAGAATTATGTTTAAGACATTACAAATGGCAGTTACACATATGCTGGTTGCTGAGTGAAAAGACTTTAATAGACCAAGGACAGAAGAAATTGGTAGATGTTGCCTAAAATAATCCAAATAAAGGGACAATTCTTGACAACAGAGAAGAGCAGAACGGAGTACTACTACCATGCACTTTTCTAGGCACTGGAGAGTAAACAGATAATCCACATACTGCTGCACCTTAAATTAACAGTAATTTCTAAATCCAAACAAAGGGTAAATATTATTCTTTTTTTTTTTTTTTTTTTGAGACAGTCTCACTATGCCACCCTCGGTAGAGTGCCATGCATCATAGCTCACAGCAACCTCAAACTCTTGGGCTTAAGCCATTCTCTCACCTCAGCCTCCCAAGTAACTGGGACTACAGGCACCCGCCACAACACCTGGCTATTTCTTTGTTGCAGTTGTCATTGTTGTTTAGCTGGCCTGGGCCGGGTTCAAACCTGCCAGCCCTGGTGTACGTGGCTGACGCCGTAACCACTGTGCTATGGGCACGGAGCCAATAAATAATATTCTATGACCACAGCATTTCTATCTCGTAGTAAACAACATTAAAATTATTTTTCTTATCTCACCACAGGCACCCCAGCAATCTTTTCTTGAAAGCTACAGAACATAAAGGAAACACAAGGATAAACTTTATTCACCCCTGTGAACCCGAGGTCAAAGTTAGTCCTTTAAACCACCAGGAACAACATACTTACATAACGCTTGAAGACTAATGTGCTCTGATTTCAAAAGATGACAGCAATTAAAAATGAACAAAAGAGAAAGGTCCTCTATTCAAGTTAACCCAAAATATCCAATGAACAAAATTTAATCTCAACCACTCCTCAACCACTCCTCACTGAAAGAAAAGGACTAAGAATTGATAGGATTATGACAGCTGAGCAAATAAACAGATACTTCCAAATAGGCCATATACACAGGGCCTTCTGCATTTGGGGTCAGCAAACTAAGCATATGTGCCAAATCTAGCTCACTGTTTTTGTATCACGCATGAGCTAAGAATGGTTTCTACATTTTTAAATGGTTGACAATATGTATATCAAAGACTATTTCATTACATGGAAAATTCCATGAAATTCCAATTTTTATCTCCATAATAGTTGCAATAGAACACAATCATGGTCTTTTACTTGCATATAGCTACTCGTGCACTAATATGAGAGAGCTGAGAAACTGCAACAGGGACTACCTTACCTGTAATGCCTGCACTGCTCCGCTCTGCTACAAACTGCAGTAACACAATTACAACTCAAGAGCATACACTCAAGTACCACGCATACCATCATATCACATTTTATTATTATTTTTAAATCAACGGTATGAACCCATCATACCAAAATAAGAAAAAGAGACTTTGAGATTAGCTAAAGGAAAACTGTGGAGTGTAGATTATTTTGTTAATGAATTGATGGCAAAGCATTGTGTTTATCATGAAATGACACCATAGATACGCCAACAATACAATATATGTCAACGTTACCAAATTAAATACTAATCACCACCAGGCGTGGTGGCTCATTCCTGTAATCCTAGCACACTGGAAGGCCAGACAGGTTTGAGACCAGCCTGAGCAAGATCGAGACCATGTCTATAAAAAAACCACCGGGCGTTGTGGTGGATGCCTGTAGGCCCAGCTACTTGGGAAGCTGAGGCAAGGCACTTGTGGCTCATAGGGGTAGGGCGCCGACCCCATATGCTTGAGGTGGTAGGTTCAAACTCAGCCCTGGCCAGAAACTACAAAAAAAAAAAAAAAGATAATCACTTGAGCCCAAGAGTTTGAGGTAATCTATGACGCCATGGCACCCTACCGAGGGTGACAAAATGAGACTCCATCTCAAAAACAGAATTACAAAAAGAAAGAAAAAGTGGGTGGTTGGGTGGCACCTGTGGCTCTAAGCGGTAGGGCGCCGACCCCATATGCCAGAGGTGGTGGGTTCAAACCCAGCTCCGGCCAAAAACTGTGGGGGGCGCAGGGGGAACGTGGGTGGCACCTGTGGCTCAGTGAGTAGGGCACCGGCCCCATATACTGAGGGCAGGGGGTTTGAACCCAGCCCAGCTAAACTGCAACAAAAAAATAGCCAGGCGTTGTGGTGGGCACCTGTAGTCCCAGATACTCAGCAGGCTGAGGCAAGAGAATCGCCTAAGCCCAACAGCTGGAGGTTGCCATAAGCTGTGATGCCACAGCACTCTACTGAGGGTGACAAAGTGAGACTCTGTCTCTTAAAAAAAGAAACAAAGAAAAAGGCAGCTCAGCGCCTGTGATTCAGAAGCTAGGGCACCAGTCACATAACACCAGAGCTGGTGGGTTCGAACCCAGCCCGGGCTTGCCAAACAATGATAACTACAACCAGAAAAACAAACAAACAAACAAACAAAAAAACAGCCGGGCGTTGTGATGGGTGTCTACAGTCCCAGTTACTTGGGAGGCTGAGGCAAGAGAATCACTTAAGCCCAAGAGTTTGAGGTTGCTATGAGCTGTGATGCCATGACACTCTATCGAGGGCGACAACTTGAGACTGTCTCGAAAAAAAGAAAGAAAAATATTAATCACAATTTCTCAACTTACAAGAAAGTCAATGATGGTGGTAGAAGTTATATGTACATGACAAAAGGAGTTAGCTGGTCACATTTACAAACCTTGTGAAAATGTAAGGTATTTAAAGCCTGTAATCCTATACCGAAGCAGGTACATGGCAGAAAATTGTTGAATCTATCACATTACTGTCAAAAGTGACTTTCATTTGCTCTCAATTCACCCTTACAGCCCTAACCATCATCAATTCCGTGAATTTTTGTCAAAAATAGAAGGTGAATATCCTGACTTGCCTGCAGTTCAAAGGTCTAGAAGCAGCTACATTTTATCATGGTTTTGAAGCTCAAGGCAGAGTATGAAATTTTTCTGAACAAGAATAACCCTCAACCACTGTTACATTATTGAACACTGAATAGGCTTGGAAGTTAGCTTCTGTTGCACACTTAATAATCTTGCTTAATGAATTCAATCTCAACTTGTAAGACAAAATACCACTTTTATGGCAATAAATCAATATGAATGATAACAAATGTTTTAATTTTTTGTTGTTGTTGGCAGTTTTTGGCCGGTGCCACAGCACTCTTCTGAGGGCAACAAAGTGAGACTCTGTCTCGAAAAAAAAAAAAAAAAAGAAAAAGAAAAATTAAAAAACAAAAAGACTTTTTGAACCCCCAAAACATGCTTTATATATTACCAATAATATATGCTGAATCTTTTTTTTTTTTTTTGAGACAGCCTCAAGCTGTCACCCTGGGTAGAGTGCCGTGGGCTCAAGCAATTCTCCTGCCTCTGCTTCCCAAGAAGCTGGGACTATAAGCGCCCAAGTGCCCACCACAATGCCTGGTTATTTTTTTGGTTGTAGCTGTCACTGTTTGGCAGGCCTGGGCTGGATTCGAACTTGTCAGCTCAGGTGTATGTATGTGGCTGGCGCCCTAGCCAGAATCTTTTTTTTTTTTTCTCCTGAGACAGAGTCTCAACTGTGTTGCCCTCGGTAGAGTGCCGGGGCGTCACAACTCACAGCAACCTCAAACTCTTGGGCTTAAGAGATTCTCTTGTCTCAGCCTCCCAAGTAGCTGGGACTACAGGTACCTACCACAATGCCCAGCTATTTTTTTTGTTGTAGTTGTCATTGTTTAGCTGGCCCAGGCTAGGTTTGAACCTGCCAGCTTTGGTGCATGTGGCTGGCGCCATAACCACTGTGCTACAGGCGCCCAATACAATACGCTGAATCTTTAAAAGGCATTTCAGTTTCCAGAATCAACTTCAAAAACCTAAGCTGACTCAATCCTATGGGAAAACATAAAATTTTTTAAAAATTAAAGTAAAAAGAAATCTAAGTTGATACACAAATATTTGTAGAATGGACAATAGAGATCAGATTAAATCCCTAGGATTTTACCTTACTCCTTATTAGATACATTACGTGCCCACTGATTACTCAGTGAGAAATATTTTGCACTCTATGTTCTACAAGTTGTAACAAGAAATGCAGCCAAGAAATATGGGTAGGGCACCAGCCCCACATACTGAGGATGGCGGGTTCAAACCCAGCCCCAGCCAAACTGCAACAAAAAATAGTTGGCATTGTGGTGGGTGCCTGTGGTCCCAGCTACTCAGGAGGCTGAGGCAGGAGAATCGCCTGGGCCCAGGAGTTGGAGGTTGCTGTGAGCTGTGACGCTACAGCACTCTACCAAGGGCGACAGAGTGACTCTGTCTCTAAATAAATAAAAATAAAAAGCTAGCCAAGCATGGTGGCTCACACGGATTTCCTAGTATTTTGGGAGGCTGAGGCAGTGGATCGCCACACCTCTGGAGTTTGAGACTAGCCTGCACAAGAACAAGACCGCATCTTTACTAAAAACAGAAAAACTAGCCAGGCATTGTAGCAGGCACTTGCAGTCCCAGGTACTTGGGAGGCTGAGGCAGGAAGATCACTTGAGCCCAAGAGACTCAGGTTGTTGTGAGCTATGATGCCATTGCACTCTGTCCAGGATAACAGAGACTGTCTTTAAAAAAAAAAAAAAAAAAAAAAAAAGGCTGTTTACATGCATAATGCTTTAGGGTGGGAAAAAAGCATCAAACAAAGATTTACAATTCAGATTGGGACACTGGTTTCTTACAATAAAAGGAACAAAAACAAGAGAATGAGCAATAAAATAAGCCTGTATCCCAGTGGCTTAGTAGTGATACTTAATACCCAACAAGGAAACCAAAGACCCTCACCTCCTCAGAAAGCACCTCCTATTTCTTATTGGCAGCTTAGTGAGATTAGTTACTAGCATAAGATCAGATATGAATGGCAGGGTCAAAATTAGGAACAGAATAACATATTCCATTAGTGGTTTTCAACCTGTGGGTGGCGACCCTCTTTTAACAATGAAAATATATCCTGCATATTAGATATTTACAATTCATAACAATAGCAAAATTACAGTTATGAAGTAACAACAAAAATAATTTCATGGTTGGGGGTCACCACATGAGGAACTGTAAAGGCCGCAGCATTAGGAAGGCTGAGAACCACTGTATTACATGCAACTGACTAGTCGGGGGGAAAAAAAAAAAAATATATATATATATATATATATATTGCATACAAAGTTGCAGTTCATGAAAACTTTTCTTTTCTTTTTTTTTTTGACACAGAGTCTCACTTTGTGGCTCTAGGTAGAGAGCAGAGAGTAGAGGGGGTGAGTGCCATGGCAGTGCCATAGCTCATGGCAACCTCAAACTCTTGGGCTCAAGAGATTCTCTTGCCTCAGCCTGTTGAGTAGCTCAGACTACAGGCACCTGCCACAATGCCCAGCTATTTTTAGAGATTAGATACCGGGTCTTGCTCTTGCTCAGGCTGGTCATGAACCTGGGAGCTCAAGCAATCCACCTGCCTTGGCCTTACAGGCATGAGTCACTGCACCAAAGCCTGGCATTTTTTTTTTTTGGTTTGTTTGTTTGTTTTGTAAGAAAGGAGGTCTTTCTTAGAAGGGTACAGATGAAACTTACTAAATGTAAAATATAAATGTATGAACATATTAACTAAGAAAATGCCATAAAGGCTATGTTAACCAGTTCGATGAAAATATTTCAAATTGTATATAAAGCCAGCACCTTGTATCCCACGATTGCATTAATGTACACAGCTATGATTTAATTTAAAAATAATAATAATAATAATAAAAGAAAGAAAGGTGGTCTTGCTCTGGCTCAGGCTGGTCTGAAACTCATGAGCTCAGGCAATCCACTCACCTTGCCCTCCTACAGTCCTAAGGTTACACCGTGCACAGCTAGGCTAATGTTTTTTCATTAAGTGTCCTCCTCTCAAAGAAAAGTTGTTTCAAAAAATAGAAAGGTCAGCTTCCCGAGCCTGACTAGAAGCAGATCCATCGAGCTACTTCCGCGTAGCAACGACTCAGCAAGGCCCGGCCTGAAACTGCCTCTACCTAGATACAGCCAATGTGGTACCATGCCACTGGCCCGACCCTGTCACTCACCTCTC
>CAUYPK010066115.1:0-63129 GCA_963574355.1 Loris lydekkerianus | reverse complement strand
AGTACCCAATGTACTCAGCCTTACTATGAAACTAATTTAGGGCTTTCACATGAAAGCTATAACCCAGTTACAACCTAAGAATAGGGGAAAGGGGGAAAGGGAGAAGAGGGAGGGGGAGGGGGTGGAGGGAGGGGTATTGGTGGAATCACATCTACGGGGCATCTTACAAGGGTAAGTGTGAAACTCAGCAAATGTGAAATGTAAATGTCATGCCATGGTAACTGGGAAAATGCCAGGAAGGCTATGTTGACTAGTGGGATGGAAATGTGTCAAATGGTCTATGAAGCTAGTGTATGATGCCCCATGATCATATCAATGTACGCAGCTATGATTTAACAATTAAAAAAAAAATAAAAATAAAGAAGTTTGAGGACACCTGTAGAATGTTAATTAATTTTTATTTTTAAAAATAAATTTAAAGTTGGACCACGTATTTTTAATTACCATGACGATAATGAGTCATTAAAAAGATCTTTCTTTCATGTTTCATGGGGGAGAAAGTAAGAAGAATATGCCATTTTTCTGTATTTCAACTTTTATTGTGATTTTCATATGCTCTGCTCAGCTAGGTTATATTCGGAGTGGCTAATATTAGTAAAATGATTCCTGTTATTTAAGGTTTTTCCATTTAGTCTGTTTTTCCCAATATGTAATTATTGGGGAAAAATAATTGATATTTGTACCCCAATTGCTAAATTTCCAGAAATTCCCAGCCAACGTAGTTGGATGCTTATCTTTGTATAATCTGGTCTTGACTTACACTTGACCTTCCCTTTTCCACTAAGGAGAAATAGATCTATAAAAAGCCTGATCCCAAATTGTGGTTTTGTTTTTTGTAGTAAGTCCAGTGGTACAGTAAGTAGAGGTTTTCTTGTTTGTTTGTTTTGAGACAAAGTCTCCCCTGTTGCCCTGCGGTGGCGTCACAGCTCACAGAACCGCAAACTCATGCTCCGGCAGTCTTCTTGTCTCAGTGTCCTGAGTAGCTGAGACAACAGGTGCCCACCAAAATGCCTAGTTTTAGAGATGGGGTCTTGCTCTTGCTCAGGCTGGTCTGGAACTCCTGAGTTCAAGGGATCCTCCTGCCTTGGCCTCCCAGAATGCTTGGATGACAGCCGTGAGCCACTGGCCTCAGAGTTCATTTTGAACATAATAGGCACGGTTCCCAGCCTCAACGAAAATGATTGCCCCTCTCACACTTTTCTCATATACCTGAACCTGCGAAACATAGTAATATAAAAAAGTAACAAATTAGTGCAATTTAAGTTCTAAGCATAAATATGAAATTTCTGTTTCTTTTATTTTCTTTCTTTTCTATAAAAATAGGTGTATTGACTAGGGTATGTGTGTGTATTAAAGGTAGGACAGGCTAAGGTCTGATGCAGGAATAATAAACTAAAAATATTAGTAGTATAATATAACAAACTATTTCTTGCTCCATTTCCTTTGGTGTTACAGAAAACTCCATTAATCAAACTGTCCTCCACATCACATCCCTCTCATCCCTATTGCCTCCATGTTAATCTTGTGTCTCTGCCTCCTCACTTCCTGAGGCAGGAAAAGAGAAATCACGGGCTTGCATGTTTTATTGCTTCAGCAAAAAGTGACCCATAGCATTGTCTAGAAGGAGAGACACAGCTGATTGCAAAGGGCTGGAACGTGGAAGGAAGTAAAGAGAGACTGCGGGGGTCATCACTGCCCTGGTCAGAGCTGGGAGCATCACTGCCATGGCCACAGCCAGGAGCATCACTGCCCTGGTCAGAGCTGGAGGCATCACTGCCACGGCCACGGCCAGGTGCATCACTGCCCTTGTCAGAGCTGGGAGCATCACTGCCACGGCCACGGCCAGGAGCATCACTGCCCTGGTCAGAGCTGGGGGCATCACTGCCACAGCCACAGAGCTGCAGCCATGTGATCATAAGCACAATACTTAAACTTTTATGTTTGATTTCTCAGAGATTTATTCTGAAATCTCATCTAAATATTTTTTAAATCTAGTTTACGGTGTTTAGAAAATAAAGGTTTCTGCTGAGGGTTTTAATGATAATTCATTTCCTCATATATTCATTTGAAAAAAAAAAAATTACTGAGTAATTTACCCTAGGCCAGATATCAGAGCTATAGAGAGGAGTAAGGCATAGCCTTCTGCTCTGAAGGAGCATACCGATCAGTTCCCAAAGAACCCCTGTGAACCCCCTGCATACCAGCAGTGCATCCCCAACTGTTCAGAAGGCTTGTCATCACCCGTTAGGTGCCAGGTCTTGTGACAGGGACTGGACATAGTAAGCAGGAATGTCTCTGATTTGTAGTGATTATACTTTAGATAGGAGTTAAAGAAGGTATGTAGGGAGCAAAGAAACAACACAGAAAAGGTTCCATCAGAGAGTAATAAGTACTGTGAATAAAACATTGTTACACCCAGAGAAGAGGCTGGAAAATCTACCTTAAATTAGGCCATCAGAAAAGACTGCCCTACTGTAGACTCATTTATCCAACAGCCTTAGCAATCAGTCGTTCCAAGATCTGATCCAGGGACAAGGCATTCTAGGAGGAAACCCCAGAAAAGGCCAAGTTTCTCCTGCTGTAATTAGTTAGACTACAGAAGGAAAACCAGGGCACAGAGCGTAGACTATCGGGAGGACAGTGTTAGGGGATGAATTTGGAAAGGGAGGTAAAATACAGCATGTGTTGTGTAGGCTGAGATGAGGATTCTGTGATGATAGCATATTTCTGGGCACTAAGTCTGTTCTATGAACTGAGGGCTGGACTGGAGGACAATGAGTGAGCATGAGTCAGCTGACCAAGAAGGGCTGAGGGTCAGCATATGCAGGAAACAGTAAGCAGTACCTTATTATTAGAGTGGAAAATAAGAAGGAAATGGTTGACATGTGTTGGACTGTGCTAAGAATTTGGAGGCATGGAAAACATCAGGACAGCATTTTGAGACCCTCATTTTAAAGAGGGGAAACATTAATGCATATGTAAATGTGTATATATGTATGTGTGCATATAAATATTATATGTATATAAAAATGAGATTTATTTCATGAATTGGTTCACATTATTATAGAGGCCAAGAAGTCCAAACATCTGCTGTCTGCAAGTTGGAGAACCAGGGAAGCTGGTGGTATAATTCTGTCTGAATCTAAAGGCCAAGAACCAGGGGGCTTGATGTCCAAGAGCAGGATAAGATGCACGTCCCAGCTCAGCCTTTCTTTGTCTTTTTCTTTTCTCTGGGCCATAATGATTAAATGGTGCCTGCCAACGTTGGTAAGGGCCAATCTTCTTCACTGAGTGTACCGATTCAAATCCTCTTCTCTTCCAGAAACACCCTCATTGTGTTCATCGGCTGTCTGAGTGTCTCTTAGCCTAGTCGAGTTGACGCATGAAATTAACCATCATGCAACATTAACATTTTGCTTGCTTTATGAAAAGATAATTAAAGGATGTTTTATAATTTTCACAATTTGATATTTGCTAAGATTATTTATGTCATTCCTGTGATTTAAACTTCTTCATTATAAGTATATACAATGGCGTAATTTGAGTTGCTGTGGTTCCCTGTAGGCACTTATTTAAATATTTATCAATTTGACATTGCAGATTTCTTTCCACAATGTTAATGCAGGAATGTAATTTATCACTAAAACATTTTTTATAGGCCCTTTGAAAACATAGGAGTCCTACATAACTGGGGTGAAAGTGTATGTCTGAGAACAGGGGTCTCTTTCTAAGTGACTGAGGCAGATGAGTGGGAGCTGTCCCAGGAAGAAAGAGTCTTTAAGCATTCATCCAACAAATATTCATAGAATACTCTACTCTAAGAAATACTGTTCCAGGTACCAGGGATGGTATCCAGCATCAAACACAAGATTAAAAATAATAATAATAATAAACGCTTTTCTCTTGTGTACCTCACCTTCTAGTGAGAAGAAAGACAATACCTAAGGTAAGTAAATAAAACATAAAGTATGTTTGATAGTGATAGTTGCTGAGAAGAAAAATAAATCTTGGAAGGTAGCTAGAAAATTTGAATAAGGAGCAGCAAATTGAGTTAGGGTAACCAGAGAAGGCTTTTGAGTAAAGACTTAACGTAAGAGACTGAGGGCTGGGCTGGAGGCCGATGAGTGAGCATTGGCGTATCAGTATCTGGGGGCAGAGTGTTCAAGGTGGGGAGAAACAAAAATAAACAGGGAGATGAAATAATGTGGTTGAGAAAGAGCAACTTCCCATCCAGGTGTGGTGAGATTGACCACAGAGAGGGGCCGGAGCAGGTGACGGTGGAGTGGACACTGGAAGATGTCTGGCTTTTTTTTTTTTTTTTTTTTTTTTTCCTCTAGTAATGTGGACAGGGCATTGTAAAGTTTTAAACAATAAAACTTTTGTTTAAAAGTTGACCTGAATTACTTCTTAGTGGGATGGATTAGATGAGCCAAAGGTGTTTCTAGGGTGTAGGTTCTTATTCGCTGAAAGAGAAGCTTCCACATTCTGAGAAGCGGAGGGCAGGAGGAACAACTTTGTGGTGGAAAGACAGGGGCTAGTTTTGCATATATGGGGTCCGAAATATCCATTAGATGTCAAAGTAGCAATTTCTTCTTGGTCATTAGATACACAAGTATGGAATGTAGAGGAGAGGTTAAGCTAGACAGAAGAATTTCATAATCCACGATATTCAGGATTGAATTCTTGTATTTTGGAATATTTGACAAATAAAAATGTATAGAAGGTATACCATGTGATGACTTGATATGCATTCATACGGTGCAATGAGTACCACAGTCAAATTAATTAGCGCACCCATCACCTCCCCTAATTATGATTTTTTCTGTGTGTTGCCTTTGTGTTCTAAGGTCACTTAAAATATGTTGTTTTAACAAATTTCACGAAAAAAATACAGTATAATTAACTATAGTCCTAATGCTGAATGTTAGATACTCAGAACTTAATTCATCTGATAAGTGAAAATTTATCCCGTTTGATCAAAATGGACTCTTTGTTAAGGTTTACTTGATTTATCCTCTTACATTTCTTCCACTTACATTCTTCTCCCCCCTGAGTTAATAAGCTCATCTTATTACTATTGGCCTTGAGCATAATCATGTCTATAATATTTCTAAAAATCATCTGTGATGTTTCCTTCTTCCCTACAGTAAATAGCTGATTGATCCCAAGATGTCTCGCAGAGTCGTTTTAAGGTTTATGCAGTGAGTTTAAGCAGATGGTACAATTATTGGGGGTAGAGTATGTGTGGTTTTGTAAGAAAAAGCCTTTATGTTCAATCAATTTATCAATATGATTTAATGCATTTAAATTATGTTTACTTGAATTTTTTCTGAGTATGTTAAAGAGATAACTGTTTAATATTGTAAGCTATGCACAGTCGGTGCTCATCACGATTTATTATTCCCTAATCTCATAGGTCAGCTAATAGGATTCCCGTTCAGTCCTCAGGCTGTCATAACTTATGAAATTCAAGTGTATGTTTCAATATGGTCTTAGCCGAGGGAAGTCATGTAGCCAGTGAAGCAGAGAGAGAAAAGATTGCCATACTTGAATCTGTACCATCAAAATGACAAAATGGGTCTATAATAAACAATAGGTTACTGGCTTCATATGCCTACAACACCAATTGCAGTGCACAACAGGCAAGTTATTTATGAAATGGGCCTTTTGGAAACATATAGCTCTTATAATATGAGTCTCATTTCTAGGTCCTACTCAACAAAATATAGCAACAATATTCATCTATTTAGGACACACAATTACTTTATTTTTTTAAAAAGTGATAACATATAGAAAATATTAAGAAAATATAATCTTTATAATAAATGAAACATATAACATCTAAAAATATCTCTGTTTCTAAATTTTGGGAAAAAGTAAATATAATTTTCAAAATATATTCAAATAATTCAAAATAATCTATGCTGGTGTTATTTATATATGCTGAGGACTGTATGTAGAAATAATGCTAAAGATGAATTAACTACCATAAGCATGTGCTGGCTCTCCATTTGGTCAATACGGCAAACACTCTGGAAGAATGTGAAAGTAACTAGCCCATGTTCAGCGTGTGTCCTAACCAAGATACTGGCTCCTGGCTCCACACTACCATGCCCAAGACTCTGAAAGGGACCAGTGCAGACTTCACTCCTGGGCTTCTCCAGTAAGGATAAGCAGACCATTTCAGACTGAGTCTAAAGTTGTAATTTTCAACTTGAATCCCCCTTAAAAGTAGCGTTTTGTGATCCCCCTTAACTATCCTGGTTGGTAGGTGGGGGGCATGTGAAGTCTTATGTTGGCTACCTACACCTTGATTTAACAAACGCATTAACCAGAATTCCTATCTGTAAAACGAAAGAGGAGATGGGAGGGAAAGAACCTTTACAGAAATGTATGTTTTGAAGTGCGAGTTTTGGATCAAGACTATTGCAGCTGACATAATAAAGCAGCCAAGTGCTTCCCCTCAGAGGCCCTGTCAACACAGCAGGTGCGAAGACCGCTGCAGACACAGGCAGGGGGACTGGAGGCTCAGTCCCACTAGTGGCATTGCTATTGCATGATGTCATTTTCCAAAATAGTGTAAACATCTTGATAAAGTTTCATATAAAACAAAGTATAATATTTTTACTTTGTATGAAGCACCATAAACTCTTTTAAGTAAATGTGTTGTATGGAAAACAGGGACTTTAAAATTTTTTAAAAATGGTCTGATGATTTCCATGGCTTTCTATATTTTATACAAGGCCCACATTATATAAAATATGCTAACGGAGATTTGAAACTTTTTAAAATTGGGGATGCTTAAGCTAGAACTGAATGTTATAGCCACACACTGTTGTTCATAATTCAGCATGGCGGGTCCATAGTCTGCAGAGAAACACTCAGAGTCTCTTCCTCTTTGTTGTCCTTATCTGCCTCAGAGGTGCAGTTGCCAGGCCACCTTTATAATTATTATTTTTTATATCCTTAGGTATGTAGTCTTTATTCTTTAGAGAAAGGGTTTTCTCCTGACCAATTAGTCACTAAGTTTTTCATATTTCTTCAAATATCTAATATTCTATTATCACTGGAAAACTTACCTTATATTGATTATTCAGTTTACTGTTTCCGGCATATTTCACATTACTTGTCTTCAATTCTCTTACATATAATATAGAACTATTATTCTTATTTATTTCTCACCATTTTTTTAGCTATGCCAAGCCTTATATTTTTACTCCTGCAAAAAGAAATCTCGTAATTTGAAGCTGGTGTTTACTAGAATCATTTATATGAACAATAAAAATAAAAAGTATGTATGAAATACCTACCTTTATTTAAATAACAAGAGGATTATTCAAGATAAAAGGCTACCATTATTTATCAAAGCTAGTATTTGTGTGGTTAAATTTTGTTAATTTAGCAAGTATGAAAACTTACTTCTAACCCACATTAAACACATATTATTTGATTTAACTGGGTTTTATTTTAAAAGTAATACACACATGCATGATTGAATAAGTATAAATAAATAAACCATTTAAAAAGAGATATGAGAAGAATGAGTTTCCTTTCACCTCAGATTCACATTCTTCCTTTCTAGAGGCAAAAGTGAATGTTTTTTTAATTTCTGTTCAGAAATTTCTTGCACAGATGAACCTTATTAATTTTCCTCAATTAAGGCATACAGGGGATATTTCCTGGTCAGAACATACAGAGTCTTCCTCGAATAGAGGTGTGTTTTACGTACAGAGTCTTCTCTAATAGAGGTGTGTTATTCCATATGCTGTGTGATCATAGGTGATGAATATTTAGATTACTTTATATTATTATAAAAATTGAAAAGCTTTCTTGTTGGGCGGCACCCATTGCTTGCTCAGTGGTCAGGGCTCCAGCCATGTAGACCAAGGCAGGTGGGTTCAAACTTGACCTGGGCCTGCTAAACAACAGTGACATCTGCAACAAAAAAAAAATAGCTGGGCATTGTGGTGGGCACCTGTAGTCCCAGCTACTTGGGAGGCTGAGGCAAGAGAAACGCTTAAGCCCCAGAGTTAGAGGTTGCTGTGAACTGTGATGCCTCAACACTCTACTGAGGGCAACAAAATGAGATACTGTCTCAAAAAAAAATCTTTCTTATATTTTACACTGTATACGAACTATTGGATACAGGGAAAACAACTTAGAAGTGAGATTATTAAATTACAGGAGACGTGCATCTAAAATTTTCGTAAAGAATGACAGAGCACACTGCAAAGAGGTTGAACCAATTCCTTGATGGTGACAATATCTCATTGAAGCTCCAAATTCTTCTAATGTACATTTCACACCATTCACCACACAACCATGTTTGTTTGTTTTCTTTTTTTAATAAAATCTCAGTTTAATAAGTATTTTTTAAATTATGAGAAAATATACATGTATATAGAATTTAATATGTTTTCTCCTCCATTGAAATTATTCCTACCTGTTTTTAGTTTTTTAAATTTTATTTAAGGTATTTTATTAAAAATTAAAAAAAATTTATGCTAAATAATTAAGTCTTTTGGCCCTTTGTCCATATATGCTACAAGTATTCACAGTTGATCCTTTATCTTTTAATTTTTCTGGCATATTTTTTCCTATAGGAATTTTAAGATTTTTATATAATCATATTCATATATATATTTTTTTTCTTGATGGCTTAAAAATCCTATGGTTTCATTTGTTCTTTCAAATCACTGAGATTATTTTTAATTTAAAATGTTAACATTTTGCGTTCCATACTTGTATTACATTCACACATACTCTGGATTTTCTGTTCTAGCTTTTGGATTAGCTGATATTTCTATGCTCATACCAAAAGTACTTAAATAATGTAGTTGTATGATGGATTTTGATGTTAGGCATGGCTAGCTCCTGCACCTTATTATTTATATATTTATTTAGACTGTTTATGGCCTTTTTCACATATTATTTTTTTCTATATGCATTTTAGAATACGTTTATTCAGTTTAAAAGTTTTGCCCTATTTTATTTGTATTGCATTATGTATTTATCTAAGAATTGACCTTTAACAATATTGAGTTATTTTATAGAACAAAGATGTAGTTTCCCATTATTCAAGTGAAGATTCTTGGTTTAGTGAAGTTTCACTTTCACAAGTGACCTAAAATTCTTCTGAATTCTCTAATAAGAATAATAATAATAACAGTGGTTAACATTTAGGGAACACTGACTTTTCCAAATATTACACTACAATCTTTACACAAATTATCTCATTATATTTTTGCACCAGACAATCAATTCAGTATCAGAAAATTAGCTCACCTATGGTCACAAGGTTTGTAGAAGATTAGCAAACATGAATTTAAGTCTCATGCTCTCCTTCTCCTTTAGTTGCTAAACTATATTTACTCTATTTAATCAATCTCATTTATCAAGAGAATAAAAAGCAAGCCTTATGAAATCAACAGGAGATATAGCAAGGAAGGAATCTGTGGACATCACATAAGAGAAGGCATCTCTTTATGCTTCCAGCACACCAGCAACAAGCCACAATAAAGGCTATTGCCATGTGGACCATGAATTTATATGTGTTGCCCAATTCTGGCAGTGATGGTTACACAAGTTTGATGGTAACTAATAATTCTTCTAAATGCTTCTTAGGAGGAAACGTTTCATAACAACATGTAGAGTTTCCCCTTCTGTACTTATTGATGTAAAATCACAATTTCATTTGAAGTTGATGGTGATTTTTGCAGCTGACATGGAGAAATTTATTATTTTGCTTTAAAAATTGTTTGCAAAGGCTCAGCACCCATACCTCAGTGGTTAGGACTCCAACCACATACACATTTGCTGGTGGGTTCAGACCTGACCTGGGCCTGCTAAACAACAATGACAACAACAACAACAAAAAATAGCCAGGCATTGTAGCAGGCGCCTGTAGTCCCAGCTACTTGGGAGGCTGAGGCAAGAGAATCATTTAAGCACAAGAGTTTAAGGTTGCTGTGAGCTGTGATGCCATAGCACTCTATTGAGGGCGACATAGTAAGACTCTGCCTCAAAAAAAAAATTTTGTTTGAAAATATTTGTGCACTTGCCTGTGTAGCTGTTGCTTCATGATTATGTCACACAAAAAAGGCATAGTATAGACGGATAGCTCAGAGAAAGTACGCCAGCATAAGAGACTTTCCAGTGAAAGACCTTTTTCTACTTTGCGATTGGTAGAAGATAAAATTTTCCTTGGTAAAATTTTCCTAGTGTAGTAATTTTAAAAAGAAGAGAACTTAGGGCCCAAATGTTTATTGGAAGAACACATTTCATTATCAATAATCTAAGTCAAAGTGATATTAATTTTAATAAAGATAAACCCATGTTCAATAATCTGGATGTTATTATTGTATGTAATATGCATAGATAATAATACATTCAATAAGGCACACACATATGCAGAGGTGCTGAAAATGTATATAAATTTTAAGAAAGGAAAAAACTATTAAAATTATAAAACTCAATATATAGCATTAATAAAAGTCATAGTGAGCACCTCGTGTAACTGCAGAAGTTAAAGATGACTTGAGTATCACAATCTTAGTACAGGTTTTTCCTTTCTTAAAATGTGTATACATTTTTTGGCACAGTCTGTATTTTCTTTCATCTAGGACTTCATCTATCTCTAAGAGAATTTAAAACAACGTTTGGATATGATAGGTACATAAAACTCAATGTTTAAAGAAATTGAATTAACATTATAAATATCAATCCAAGAATAATAATAAATGTTTTCCTCCGGGAGAGAAAGAAGTGCTAGACATCTGTTGGAACTTGAAATGAGAAATTTAGAACAGTGAGAATAAACATTAATTAATATAATTAAGAAAATTAGAAAAATAATATAGTTACATATTAAATTGGCATTTATTAGTCATTTTTACAATCCTCATTTCCCTTGATTCTCACAACATCAGTGTAAAATTAGTAAAGTAAGTAATAATTCCATTTTGTGTGTGGGATGTCTGAAGCACAGTGCTAGCAAGGACAGTTCACTGATATTTACTGCATGCTAGAACTGGAACTTGCAACATGTGTCCTCCCTCAGAATAAAAATATAGGTTCAAAGAGTTAAGATAAATGTAAAACATAAAATTATACCATCATGACTGTACAGTATATAAAGACACCAGTAGAATGTTTTGGAGGATAGCCCTAACTTTATCATGCCTAATACATCAGGTCTCAGCCATTAGGACAATTCTATAATGAATTAAGAAGGTTATAATATTATTATAAGACATAAATTGAAGGTTTAAAGTATTAATCATACTAAGATTATTCCTTAGGATTAGTAACATATTATTACAACTGTGGATGCACTATTTTTTATAATACTATAATAGTGATAATCCTAATACTAATAATTACAGCACCTTACTCTACATGCAAGTCAGAGGATTTTATCATTTTACTTTTTCAAAGAAAAATAAGTAAAATTATGGCAATATAGTCTCACCAATGAAATGATATGAACTGGGAAAAAGTAATTATGGTTTTATGGAATTTTCTTTAACAACTTCTTCCAAGAAACAAATTTAGTTGATATGATTAGTTTTATACTTTAATGTGGTATTGTGATTTATGAAAGAGCTTCCTAGACTTTTAACACTTGACTTCCAGCCCCCTGCTTACTGAGGAAGAAAACTTTACAGATGCTCATCAATGTCTATACATCATTACCTTCCAGCATTCAGACAGGATGATATGATCCCACTGATGGCTTCATGAGTTAGAAAAAAGAACGATGTATCATATAACTTCAGGTTAAAATGAGCATTTCTGATTTGGATTTTTTTAGACCATCCACAAAATAATAATATTCATATGGGGAAAGGGATCTTAAATACACAGTTGCTAAATTGATCTAAAGACCCTCATACTCACCTACTTACTGGGTAACATGATACTCATTTATTTAAAAGCACTGTGATGCATGTTATGAAGATCATCTAAAATATATTTGCAGCAAGATAGTGGACCAGAGGGCTCATTCAGCAGAGTTGTCCTGGAATGACTGGGGAAAAAGAGAGACCCCAGCCATACATGGTGCAGGGAATTTACCCAGAGTCATAGCTCAGGAACACAGCAAGGAGGTGGTGAGCTGGATATCGTGTATGATCTGGAGCTGTGGAAATCTGATGGATTAGGGAAGTGTTTGCAATTGGCTGGGATTGCCTGGCCCCCTGCAGTGGTCTGGGATGGGAGGAAGCTTTATTGAAGCTTTCAGTTGTGGGAGGAAGTTGCACATTGAGTGGAAAGCTTGGAAGAGTGGGCGGGCTCAAATAGCCTACAGCAACCAGATTTGAATACTGGTTGGAGTAGACTTGCCATAGGTTTGGTGGTTGCCAAGGCAGCCATACTGAGAAGATCTCAGAGGCCAGAGAGCTTCTGTTGTGCAAAGGTCGTAAGAAGGTCTTAGCAAGGTAATAAAGCAAAGCCATCTTAATTCTGCCTGCCGGGATCAAACTCCACTCTTGGGACAGGCTGAGGGATTCCCACACCCCACAGGAACTGGTGTCAGGGGCTAATGTGAGACCTGCCCCTGAAGGATTCTTATGAGCTTTAAGATCCCAACCTGGCAGGGTCTGAATGCTGAGGAAACCATCAGATAATCACCACCAAAGGCAACTAAGTTTGGAATAAAGACCATAGAGTTTGCAAGCTGTGCTCTCTGCCACCTAAAAAAAAACTGCTGTGCCACCTGGTGCCCTGACAATATATTGCAACATACTGTCATCAAGATCAAGGACTTCTGTTTGAAGCAAAGGAGGCAGTGAGAAGGAAAAAAGGAAAACAAGGAGGTGAATAAGAAGAAAGAAACATGAGGAGGAACCAACAGAAAAATTCAGGCAACATGAAAAACCAAAACAGAGGATCTCCCCCAAGGGACCATGAGGCAGCTATTGTGGAAGACTCCACCCATAAAGAATTAATGGACTTGACAGAAAGGGAATTTAAAATGTGGATGATGAAGACAATAAAACGAATGGAGGAGAAAATGGAAAGACAGAACCAAAGTCAGATGAGAGATCTGTAGAATATAGAAAAGGTATAGTGGAGCTTAAGGAAATGAAGGAGACAATCATGGAATGTAAAGATGCAATAGAAAGTATCAAATATAGGTTAGATCATGTAAAAGAAAGAACCTCAGAGATAAAGGATAAAATTTTGAGTTCATCCAGGCAGTTAAAGGTGCAGAAGAGAGAGAAAGCAGAATAGGTGCTTGGAGAACTACGAGACTCAAGGAAGTGCTCAAACATACATATTATGTGGATTCCTAAAGGGCAAGAAGTTTTTCCCATAGGAATGGAAGGCATACTGGAGACTATCATAAATGAAAACTCAAATTTTACTAAAGACCCCAACATACTCCTTTCAGATGGATATTGAATCCTAGGTCAACTCAAACAGAACTTCTCCAAGACACAATGTAATGAACCTGTCTGATGTCCAGATGAAAGAAAAAATTCTGCAATCAACAGGAGTAAGCTCCAACTGACCTACCAGGGCAGAGCCAATAGGATACAAGCAGACTTTTTGACTTAAACCTTCCAAGCCAGAAGAGCATGGCCATCCACGTTCAACATTCTTAAACAACAACAAAAAATTCAGCCAAGAATTCTATATCCTGCTAAACTAAGCTTCAAAATTGATGGAGAAATAAACTCTTTTTCAGATATACAAGCACTGAGGAAATTTGCCACAACAAAAGAAGCTTTACTGAAAATACTTAGACATATTGTCAATACTGAACATCACAATTGACCATCAGAAAAGTAAACATCCAGAAGCTAAAGGTCAACACTTAGTATCCAAAATGACACAAAGGATAAAACTACACAATGGACATTCACAAAATAAGATGAATAGCATTTCACCTCACTTATCAGTCCTCTTCATAATGTCAATGGACTGAATTCACTACTGAGGAGGCATAGGCTGGCTGATTAGATAAAAAAGTCCCCAGGAGATACACCTACCCTTGAAGAACAAATAAAGACTTAGGGTTAAGGAATGTAAAACAGTATTTTAAGCAAATAGAAATCAGAAGAAAGGAGGGGTTTCACACTTATTTTCAGGTAAAAGCAGATTTAAAAGCAACTGATTTTAAGAAAGATAAAGATGAATACTTTATACTGGTCAAAGGAACAATACAAGAAGACATTTCAATTTTAAATGTTTTTGCGCCCAACTTAAGTGCTCCAAGATTTATGAAACAGACCTTGATGGGCCTGAGCAGTATTATATCCCATAACACTGTAATAGTCAGGGACTTTAACATCCCTCTGACAAAACTGGGCATATCCTCTAAAACAGAAAGTAAGCAAAGATGCAAAGGACTTAAATGTGACCCTAGAACAAATGGGATTGATAGACATATACAGAACACACCATCCCAAAGCTAAGTAATATACTTTTTTCTTGTCAGCCCATGATATGTACTCCAAAATTGACCACTTCCTAAGATACAAATAAAACCTCAATCAAACCTCTTCTCAGACCACAAGGCAATAAAGGTAGAACTCAACTCCAACAAAACTGTTCATCCCTACACAAAGACTTGGAAATTAAACAACCTTATGCTCAATGATAGTTGGATTCAGGAAGAGATAAAAGAGGAAATTGTTAAATTCCTCCAACATAACAACAATGATGATACAAGTAACCAAAACCTGTGGAAAACAGCAAAAGCAGACTTAAGAGATAAATTAATCACATTAGATACCTACATTTGTAAAGCAGAAAGGGAACACATCAAGAAATTCAAGAATCATTTATGGAATTGGAAAAAGAAGAAAAATCTAATCCCAAACCTTGCAGAAGAAAAGAAATAACCAAAATTAAATCATACATGAATGAAATTGAAAACAAAAACCATTAAGAAAACTAATGAAACAAAAAGTTGTTTTTTAAAAAAAGTAAATAAAATAGATAAACCTTTGGCCAGATTAACTAGAAACAGAAAAGTGAAATATCTTATAACCTCAATCAGAAATGACAAAAGTGACATGACAATGATAAAAATGCCCTGGTCCAAACAGCTTCACACCAGAATTCTATCAAACATTGAAAGAAAAACTTATACCTATACTCCAGAGACCATTCAAAAAAATTGAGAAGGAAGGAATCTTCCCCAACTCATTCTATGAAGCAAACATTATCCTGATATCGAGATCAGGAAAAGACCCAACTAAAAATTAGAATTTCCAACCTATTTCACTCATGAATATAGATGCAAAATCTCTCTATAAAATCCTAGCCAATATATTACAGCTACACGTTAAAAAAATCATTCATCATGATCAAGTAGGTTTCATCCCAGGGATGCAAGGCTGGTTCGGCACATGTAAGTCCATAAATATAATTTGCCATATCGACAGAAACAAAAACAAAGACCCATATGATCCTTTCAATAGATGCAGAAGAAGCATTCAACAAAATCTAGCATCCTTTTCTAATTAGAACACTTAAGAATATAGGCATAAGTGGCACATTTCTGAATCTGATCAAAGCTGTCTATGAGACACCCACAGCTAATATTATATTAAATGGAGTAAAACTGAAAACTTTTCCTCTTAGAACTGGAACCAGACAAGATTGTTCTCTATCACCAATTGTTCTACTATTCACATAGTGATGGAAGTTCTAGCCAATACAGTTGAGCAAGAGAAGGAAAGAAGGGGCAACAAAATGGATGCAGAGAAGGTCAAACTCTCCTTCTTTCCCAACAATATGATCTTATACTTAGAGAACCCCAAAGACTCAAGCACAAGACTCCTGGAAGTAATAAAAAATAGGGCAGTGTCTCAGGATATAAAATCAATGTCCACAAATCAGTAGCCTTTGTATATGCTAATAACATCCAAGATGAGAAGCTAATCAAAGACACAATTCCCTTCAGAGTAGTTTCAAATAAAATGGAATACCTAGGAGTATACGTAACAAAAGAGGTGAAGGACCTCTATAAATAAAATTATGAAACTTTAAGAAAAGAGATAGGAAAAGATATTAACAAATGGAAAAACACGCCATGCTCATGGTTGGGAAGAATCAACACTGTTAAAATGTCTATACTTTCCAAAGCAATCTACAGACTCAATGCAATCCTTGTTAAAATACCATCATCATCCTTTCAAAATTTAGTAAAAATAATTCTTCATTTTGTATGGAATCAGAATAAACCCTGTATAACTAAGGCAATTCTTAGTAATAATAACAAACCCAGGGGTATCACCCTGCCAGACTTTTGGCTATTCTAGAAGACCACAGTGATCAGAACAACATTATAGTGGCACAAAATTGGAGACTTTGATGTTTGGAACCAAATAGAAAACCTTGAGATGAAACTAACCTCTTACAGCCACCCAATCTTTGAAAACCAACAAGAACATACACCAGGGGAAAGAATCCCTATTCAACAAATGGTGTTGAGAGAACTGGATAACCACATGTAAAAGACTGAAACTGGACCCGCACATCTTATCACTTACAAAAATTGATTCAAGATGGATTAAACATTTAAATCTAAGGCATGAAACAACAAAAATCCTTGAAGAAAGTGTGGGGAAAACACTTGAAGATGTAGGCCTGGGGAAAGATTTTATGAACAAGACTTCTGTGCCAATTGCAACAACAACAAAAATAAACAAATGGGACTTAATTAAACTGAAAACCTTCTGTATAACTAAGGAAATAAAAACCATAGTAAACAGACAACCTTTAGAATGGGAAAAGATATTTGTATATTATGAATCGGACGAAAGCTTGATAACTAGAGAACTCAAATTAATCAACAAGAAAAGACCCAATAATCCCAAACATCACTGGGCAAGAGATATGAATAGAAACTTCTGTAAAGAAAACAGATGAATGGCTAACAGACATATGAAAAAATGCTTATCAGCCTTAATCATCAGAGAAATGCAAATCAAAACTACCCATAGATATCACCTAACCCCAGTGAGAATGGCCCACATCACAAGGTCCAAAAGTTGCAGATGCTGGCGTGGATGTGGAGAAAAGAGAACACTTTTACCCTGCTGGTGGGACTGCAAACTAATAACAAACTTTTTGGAAGAAAGTATAGAGAATCCTCAAAAAATCCAAACTAGACCTCCTATTTGATTCTGCAATCCCATTACCAGGCATCTACTCAGAAGAGGAAAAATCCTTTTATCATAAGGACATTTGCACTAGACTGTTCATCGCAGCTTGATTTATAATTGCTAAAATGTGGAAACAGCCTAAAAGCCCACTAACATAGTAATGGACTAATAAGCTGTGGTCTGTGCATACTGTGGAATACTGTTCAGCCACTAAAAAAAGATGGAGACTTTACATCTTTTGTATTAACCTGGATGGAGGTGGAACACATTCTTCTTAGTAAAGTATCACAAGAATGAAGAAGCAAGAATCCAGTGTACTCAATTCTAATATGAAGGCAGTAGATGAGCTAAAAGGGGGAGGTAGAGGAATGAGCAAGTGGGAGAGGGAAGGAAGGAGGAGGATGGGGGTCACGGTGCATGGCACACCTCTTGTGGGCGGGACACAATTTAAGAAAGACTTTATCTAACAAATGTAATCAGTATAACCTAATTCTTTGTACCCTCAATTAATCCCAAACAATAAAAAAAAAAAATTTTTTAAAATGTATTTACATAATATCTTTTGGAACTTTCACCTTCATCTTACATATTTACACAATTGATTTATAATTCTTAAGTCCCATGTTGAGGAAACAATTTTTTTCTTTTCCCCCAAAGTAAATAGAAAAATTATAAGAAAGAGGAAATTAAGAGTATACCACTTTCACTCTTAATTCATCTCCTGTTTGATTCAGATTAGGTATTTTACTTTTTAAAGACAAAAAGATATTCTTAAGGTTTTTAGTGCATATAAAGTTAAATAAAATCGGGTGGCACCTGTGGCTCAAAGGAGTAGGGCACCGGCCCCACTGGAGGTGGCGAGTTCAAACCCAGCCTCGGACAAAAACTGAAAAAAAAAAAAAAAAAAAAGTTAAATAAAATCATGCATGCATTTTCGAGTAACATGTCCACTTTAAAGGAGTGTTACCCATATTCCAATGTTCTCATCATGGTAGTTACAGAATAAAGGACAATCTTCTTTTAACCTTCTTTTAAACAAAACACAGACAAGTTTTGTTTTCTATTATAAATCATTCTTTAATTTTTAAAGCATGCCTACTATAAAAGTATCTGAAAGCTCTATAAACCTTTTTGTTCTGTAATTATATTCATTAAAGTACAACATGTTGAGTAAAAGAAATGGCTGTAACCTGACCTAAACTCTCTGGTTACCTGAGAAATTTCACGTTCAAATTCACATTCTACCATGTAAATTATTGTAAGTTAAGTCTTTCTGCAGCAGAGTATTTTCCCAGTATACATTTAATTTATTATACATTTAATTTAATTTTTGGCTGTGGCAAAGGATAAAAGTATGAAAGAATAACAGATAGTGTGTGTGGCTATGGTGAGTGTTAAGTGGGAGAGAGGCAGGGAGGGGAGGTTGTTTTTAGTTATTGACAGTAGGTATTCCTGATCTGAGTCTTTCATACAGTTTCAAAAGTCAAACCTGTAGTTTTGCAATTTTACAAATGACCCACACATGAGAAAAAACTAAATGGTCTAACTTTGATTTCATAGACTAAGAAAGTGTTTAACAGGTAAGAAGTACGTCTGGCAGAATTGAGTCTAGAAAGAGATTTTGGGATTCCCAATTCAAGACCTTTTTGTTTATACAGTGACTGATTAACTTAAGCATGTTGCTTATTGTAAACACTAAATTGTATGCTACTTTGTCAATTGCTACTTTGAACAGGGGACATTGAAAGAAAAGATTAATAATTTACTATAGAAGAAGAAATTCTATCTTTGTCTGCTTTAGCATCAGAGTAAGCTGAGTGGATAGTTTGTAAAATAAACATAATACCCAAATTTTGGGATAATTTATATTTATCATTTTTGTTGCTTTTTGTTAGATGATCTGCAGGTTAATTGAAATATTTATCTTGCAGGTTAACATTTATCCTCT
This sequence comes from Loris lydekkerianus, assembly GCA_963574355.1. Taxonomy (NCBI): domain Eukaryota; kingdom Metazoa; phylum Chordata; class Mammalia; order Primates; family Lorisidae; genus Loris; species Loris lydekkerianus. The sequence goes on along the minus strand of CAUYPK010066115.1, from coordinate 44,061 downwards.
ATACACTGGTTTTTAAAGTGCTGCCACATTTATCAAGTAGAAATTTGCTTAGTAATTTTGTGTACCCTTAATGCAATAAATAATGTTTCAACCTTAGTCTTAAATTCAATCCACTAGAGTGTAAGCCTAAAATGAGCTGGGGATTGTCTGCTGTGATGCTGGAGTCACAGTCCCAAAATCCCTGCCTGTCACAAAAGAGCCTTTAAAAAAAATAGTCATTGAAGGAATGAATGAATCACTTCTGGTTTTCTATGGAGCATATAAAAAATAGATAATGAATTCAATGGAGTTTCAGAATATTTTCAAGAACTTCTGAATTGCTTAGAAAGAGAGAAGAAAAAATGAGACTAACATAATTGCTGAGGCAACAGATTCTATACTCATAGAGTGAAATTGTCTCTATGTTTGGAATCCTGAGAGGGTGTGAATAAAACCATGATGAGGGAGCAGTCTCGTTCTGACTGACGCTGCACATGAAAAGTCTCACTGATATTGAACTATTTTTTGTATATGTTCCTCCAGTTCAAGATGCTGGAATGTATAACTTACTTTTTATTCAGAAGGACATTTTTCTTGTCTTTAATTTATATCATCAAGAACCAAATTTTGAAGAGAAATATCAGATCCTCACAAGTAATGTCATCTTGGTTGTTGTATATACAAAAGAAAAAAAATCATCCTTTTTAAAATTCATTATGCTATGTAAGGCCATGGTTATGATAGTCTTTGCTCTGTCATTTATTTTTAGTTTCAAGTTAATGTAGAGAACATTTAGAATGCTCATGTGCATACAAAATTGTCAGATTCTTAAAACAATGAATTTTCAACCAGTAATGAACTAGGTCAAGTTGTCATCAAGATGAAACCCTGAACATCCTTTGAGATGTTCTTTAAAAAAAAAAAAAAAAAAAACTAGCATGCACTGTAAACTTTAATTAAAGGGGTGTGTAGATAATGCTTTAATTATTCAAACATGAGGTAAAGTCAGGAGTAGAAAATTCAAATAGTCTAACTAAAATCACTACATCAGGCAACATGGTATAAAAAACCCAGCCAGGTGTTACAGTGCATACCCCGGCTACTCTGGATGCTGAGGCCAGAGAATGGCTTAAGCCCAACAGTTTGAGGTTGCTGTGAGCAAGGATGCTAGGGCACTCTACCCTGTCTCAAAAAGGGGGGGGGAGGAATGAATAATGTTTTTGATTGTTCATTTGCAGATATTTCTTTAGAAGAGTAAGCATAGCTCTAGAATTTTTCCTTGTGATCCTACATCAACTTTCTGATTTAACAACTTTTATTGAGCCTCTAGTATGGTTATATGGTGCACCAGAAAGAAAAAAAAACATAGTTATTGGACTCAAAAAATTCATAGTCTTATCGATTATGTAACCAATAGTTATGATGCAGAGAAGATACTAACTGGCATAGGAATGAAGATATTATCAGATGATCTGTGGACACTCTTTGTACTGGTAAAATACCGTATATACTCGAGTATAAGCCTAGTTTTTTCGGCACAAAATTTGTGCCGAAAAACCCGAACTCGGCACAAATTTTGTGCTGAAAAAACTCGGCTTATACACGAGTATAAGTGGTACTATGCACCTAAGATGGTGTTTATAGAGAAGAAAAAGATTTCGGTGGAAAACACTGGATTAGGAAAAAAAGGAGATTATCAGTGATCTTAAAAGTGGTTTTTGTAAAATGGTACCTCCCTTTTCATTTTTCTTTTTTTTTTTTTTAGGTGACACAGAATCTCACACTGTTGCCCTGGGTAGAGTGCTGTGGTGTCATAGCTCACAGCAATCTCAAACTCTGGGTTCGAGTGATCCTCTTGCCTCAGCCTCCTGAATAGCTGGGACTACTGGTGCCCACCACAATGCCTGCTAGTTTTTCTATTTTTAGTAGAGACAGGGTCTTGCTCTGGCTCAGGCTGGTCTTGGACTCCTGATTTCAAGGTATCCACCTGCCTCAGCCTCCCAGAGTCCTAGGATTACAAGCATGAGCCACCGTGCCCAGCCCTCCCAGAGTCCCAGGATTACCGGCATGAGCCGCCGCACCCGGGCCTCCCTTTTCATTTTATTAGTTCCATCTTCCAGCCGTTCCCACTGATATTATTGAACAAATTCTAATATGTTAGAGGGCTTATGAGGCTATTTATGTGAACAAATATATGTATTTTGAGTTAGTCTCATAATGTTTAAAATGTGCTTCCTTCAGTAGTCAAACACTCCAGTTCTATTGCACCATCAATACACACACATAGGGCCTGCTAGTCAGACCATTAGCACACAGCTGTGTTCTGTGAGACAATGGGCCAGATGCCATCTACATTCATACTATAGAACATCCAGATTAACGATACTCCATTTAAACAAAAGCAGGAACAAAATAACAGAGTCAACAAACACAAAAACACACACAGACTATCTTAATTGAATAAGAAATTTCTGTTATTGTACAGGAATAATTTAATCCTTTCAAGTACACAGTTTCTCTTGGATTCAGCAATATTTACATTATCTAGATGGACAGGGATAGATAGATGAATTGTTTCAGGAGTAATTTGATAGGACACATAAAATATTAGAGCTGTAAGGACTTAACAGAGACTGCCTATCTAGTCCAGTTATTTCATATTATAGGTGAAAAACTGAGGTGAAGAAATGGTAGAATAAATAGTGCTAGAATCTAGTTGTCTTGGTTCTAGTATTTTTTATTCAATAGTATTTATTCCTTACTTTAAAAAAAGAAGTCATTTTTTCTAAATCGAAATTTCTTGATATGCCAGTAGTCAATACCTGGTCATATAACCACCTGTTTTCTCATCTATTTACCCCTCACCTCTAGGGTAGTAATTTTTGATGGCAAAATTTACGCTTTGTTTCTTTGCATTTTAGAACAAGTCAAGTCACTAGAACACAGCTGATAACTTGCAAAATACAGTATTAGTACAAAAGAATGAATGAGCCATCTTTTCCAAATTCGCTACTTAAAGGTCCATCTAGTGTTACCAAATGAAGACTTATTGGAGAGAAAAGGCTGTCCTATTCTTGGTTAGATTGGGCCTAAAAAGGCGTACTCTCAGCCAATAATGAATGGCCAAGGCTCAGGGCTTCTGCGTAATGTAAGGTGGCTCTGGCATTTCAAAACGTTTCTGAGAGACATAGTCCAGAGTGGTGTAGAATGGAAGTTAAGAATAGCCATGCAGACTACTCAGAGTGGCACGGATCAGGGAAGATAGGAGGATAGAATGGACTTAGGCCCGGAAACACTGATTTTGAGCCCACCAAAATAAATGGTATGTTTCATAATTCTCCTGATGCTACTTCCAGGACTCCGACCTGGAGAGACCAGAATGAATCCAATTTCCCCAAGTGCCACCACCCCAAACCACCATATCCACAAATATTTTGAATTGAACCATAGACAATCCTGTTAGGAAGACACTGATGGTATTTTATTTTACTGAGGAGAAGGTTATGTGAATCTAATTTCTAATAGATAAATAAAAGTCATTCAATGAACCAGAATTTTCTGCTCACAGGAATTTGCAATGCAATGGATGCAGATAATAACAAACACATATGTTACCATTTCCTCTACTGAACATCCACCCTCTGCAGCTGACACATTTTGCTGATAGCAATGTGTGATTTCTGGAGTTGCATTATCTGGTGCACATAGATTCTCCAATCACTGGCTATGAGGTCTTGAGCTCGTTACTTAACCGCTGCTTCCTTCCTTTTCTGTAAAATAGTGATAATTATAAAATCTACTGTAGTACGATAGCTTAGTTAACCAGTTAGCATGAAGACCCTACAAGAGTGCTTGGTACACAGTGAGCAGGAAATCAGCTATGTGAACCTCGGAGAAGTCCAATCACTTTCCCAGGGTTGTACCTGAAAGAAAGCAGAGCTGTGACTCAGTCTCAGACTCCCCCATCACCAAACTCCAAATTCCACAGGTTTTCCTTTAGGTCCTCAAATTAATCTTAATGTTCACACATCTTCAATTCATATATCTCTCACAAGGTAGTGAAAAAATGCAACTATTTTGTTTCTTTCATTCTACTGTAATTTCATCTTTATGAATGCTTCAATGTCTTATGCCTCCACTGCTTTCATATTAGAAAAGCCTAATATAATACCATTTTCCCCTTACCTGGTAAGAGAGGGAACATTCTAAATAAGTAATAGGCCTTTTAGAATATTGGCCTACATTTACTGAAAAATTCTAATTTGGAATACTTTGTTTTCTCAGCTAGTTTTTCTTCTTTTTTTGATGGATATTTTATTCAATATTTCCATGAATTCATTTACCTCCTATTGAGTTTTAATGGCATGTGAGCTATTTTATTCCTAGCTATTATTAAATTAAATAGTATCTATGACATTAAAAATTAACTATAATGACCTGCAAAATATTTCTTTTTAAACAAAACTCACGAAGAATTGCAAAGTAATTTGCTAGGCGTAGGGTATGTGGAGGGTAGAGGATTGCATTTGAAAAGAGAAACAGATTAAAGACTCCATCACCTTCTAAAATGCATCAGAGATATAAGATATAGCTAAAAATATTATGTATAGATTATCATCAATTGTCTGTGGGCTATCAGTGATTTTTTTAATGTTGTATACGCTTTGCAATAAACTATCACATAATAAACAAAGAAATATAATATATTTTTTGCATGGGGGAATTGTTACATCTTTCCTTTTAAGTTGATAAAAGCATTGTTTTGTTTGATTTTTTTCTTGTATTACTCAATATGTTCTACCAGATTGATTTGCACTTAATTTTAATTCATGTTGGTCACTTTTGTGTCTCTGGTGAACTTTACAAACATGAAGGGATAAAATGCCTGACAAATTCAATCCCATGTTGTTTTAACGAGAAACCACCCTGTAAGTGTGTGTGTCAGTCATCTAGAAATCACCAGACAATAGACAGGATAAGAGACTCAGAATCACATTGGGTCCTTTACCTGAAGGCACTTGAATACCCGACAAACATTAGCAGGGTCACGTAGTAGAGAATTGTTTGAAAACGAATTCTTTTTAATTAATACAAAATATGCAAAATGCTAAGCGCTTTCTAGAATTAGTAATTCACCATCATTAGGTATGAATTTCATGCTGTCTTAAAATATTGCTTACGCCAATGCTAATTACTCATTCGTCAAAAAGGACTATGGGGTAGTGGTGGAAATATGGGAAGAAAACAGTGATATGGTGAAAAGAGCACTGATTTAGAGTTATCTGTGTTTTGGCTTCAGCCTCTAGTATAAATTTCAGTAACTCATTTAAACTATCTGAGGTTCTTTCTTCATATATGAAATTATGACAGTTGTAGCTGATGACTTCATGTTCCTCTACTGTGATGCAGTTCTCTGAAATTGTAACTATGAAAAATCGAACCATTTAATAGATGAATGTGTTTTTTTAGAAGTATGACTCATAGTTCATTGATATGTACCACCAAGTCTATATGAGCACAAATGTAATAGCGTCATACACACTCAAATAAGATATTTATCTGAGATAGTATTTTATCTGTTAGTGTATTTTTCTTAATTGCATATTTTACATAAATGTAGTACTTGCTGCAGAAAATTCCAATAATACAGGAAAAAATATAAGGAGGACTGTAAATGCCCTGAAGAAGTCTCACCACTCAATAGTTTGCTGGCCATCCTTTTAAGCCTCAATCTCTACATTAATACATACAAAGGTAATATAAAATTACACATAACTGCATTTATAAATACTGTGCATATTACTATGCATGTGTGCCTATATCTGTGTGTATGTGTGTACACACAGGATATCTTTTTTATGGTAATGACTATACTTGTTAATGTTGATATGCAGTAACATACAAGAATGACCCAAGGTGATTCTGATAAATTCTCTTATCAGATACGAGTTCTTTCCCTTCTTAAGATTCACTGCTGGTGTTGTGACATCTGAGTTATGCTTAGATTTTTCCACACCATAAGGTTAGACACATGTTTACACTTAATTTATTTTAATATTTCATTTGTGGGTTTTTTGTCTTTTTTTGGTAGTGTTTAGTTCTTTATCTAGAATTTAGTATAAAGAATGAGTCAAAACACCCCCAAAATGAATAGCCAATTATCTCTTATTGTGGAAAAATTTTTCCCACTGATTTGAATGCTTTTGTGAACTATATATTAAATTAATTTTTTAAGTATTCACTTAGTAAAGCTTCATAGGAATGGAGAAACATACACACATGCTCATAACTAGGTTGGTGCTGATCAAGATTTAAATTTGTATATGGAAGTTAATCTTAATGAAAATCATGCTCAGAGGGGCAGCAGGAGGGGTGGGTAAACATACACCTATTGGTAACAATGTGTACTGTCTGAGTGGACAAACCTGACTCAATTTGTGTAAAAACCAAGTATGTGAAGAAAACATGTGTACCCCTAACATTCCGAAATTTTAAAAAACATCAAAAAATATTTACTTGGGTTTATTTATAGTCTCTCTTTTCTATTTTACTAATCTTTTAATATTTTATATTGCTATCCCAAGGTTACGTTTATTTGCTTTTATTAACATGATCTAATACCTCTTGAGTCAAAACTACTCCCCACACACCCCTTACTTTTTTTGTTTATCATTTTCTAGCTATTTTTAGAAGTTTATTTTTTTCATAGAGCACTTTATCATATATGACCTCCTACAAATCATGATAGGATTATCTTTGATTCCCTAGTAAATGTATAAATTAATTTAATGAAGATAAACAATTTTTATAATAAGTTATTAATCTCCAAGAAAAAAGTCTTTCCTATTTTTTAAAATCTTTGATGTATATTTAAATAGACACATATATCTGGGTCATATTATGTTGTGGTCATTCTTTGATTTTTATACTTTTTATTACAGACACATTTGAGATAATTTTTTAAATTACATTTTATAAAATATTATATTTCTGAAGTGATTCATAACCAGCCATCTTAAACAATGATCTTATACTTCCTAATAATTTTTTCTAATAACTTAAATCTTCCAAAGAAACAACTAGGATATTTGAAACTATTAATAATGATATCACCTTCCTTCTATATTTATGTTAACTGTACAAAGACCAGACTCAAATCTGCTTTGCTAACAATATTATTCCTTTCAACTAAGTAAGGCCCAATAATTGTGTGAGAATATATATGAAACGTGCCTAATAATACTAACCAAGGATTAAATCAAGAGTGGGAGACACTCTATTGTACCTGCTTTCACAGCATCCTTAAAGATTCTACCATCAAGCCACACCTTAGCTTTTGGTCAGAGTCTTAACATAATGCCATAGAACCACAAATCCGTATCATATATTCTAAGATTCTTATTAAAAACAGATTTAAATTTTTATCAAATGCAATTTTAATGTAACTTGTTGTTTTTTTTCTTATCAATTATTAACATGGCAAATAAAAGAGTTTCCAGTTTATGAAGGGCCTAAAACATTCAGTTTGAAGGACCTTCTTTGAGAGAAGAATACAGAAATATGAAATTAAGACTTATCTTTAGAATGAAAGACAAAAGCTACCATGGAAAGGTCTTCTAGAAGTAAAATATACTGAGTCTCAAGTTTCATCAGTTTCAGAATAAGCCTGCATCTTGTGATGAAATATAGAGAATTTCTAATTTTTAATCTTGCATTTCTGAGGCAAATCCTACTTAGGTATATGGCATAGGATTCATTAAGAATCTTGTTTAATTCTATCTACTATTACTATGTTGTAGTATTAGTCTTAGTATTAGTATTAGTATTACTAATACTCTTACGATTACTATCATTTGCCCCACTATATTTGTAAAGTTTTAAGATCACTGATATGTTGATTTTGTAAAAACAAATAGAAAATTTCCTTTGCTCTCCCTGCATTTTCTATATTCCAGTAGAGCTTAATGTTCTTACTTATAAAAGTTTTTTTTGTTCTTTTTTATTCTTGAAATCATCAATAACTAACCAGATTTACTAAGGGGTGTTCAAAATTAAGAACAATATAATTTTACTTAAAAAAAAACACTCATGCTTTTATCTCATCATGCTGCTATTGACTGTTTTCAAGCACATTTATTTGTGGTCTCCAAATCTCCTTATACAATTGCAATATGATTGCTGGTCGCAGATTAGGAGAGATGCACCTGATCCACTGCACATGTCCACGTGTCTGCTTTACTCTGCACACATGCTGTCCTCAGGACACTAGCACATCCACTGGTGACCTGCTTCATCAGACACTCTTAGATTGCTCAGACGTTAGGTGTGGTTTGTCAGCATAGTGATACCAGCACAGACATGATAGTGACAGATGATACTTTTATCAGGCTGGAAGGTAACAAACTTTTTGTAGAATATGGAAACACATTTATCTCTTTCATGTACTCAGGGTGTTCCCTTTACTGACACTTATGGGGCTTAAAGAAAAGGATCAATTCTAAGTATGAACTTCTTATAAAATAACTTTAGGACATCTGAAAAGTCAATAAACATAGGATGAATTATTTACATTAGGCGTTAGTTATAGTGTTTAATAATGGACTTAATTTATTTTTCTTCCAAATCCAGACACCTTTTCAGTGAAGTACTTCTGAATTTGAAACGTGAGAAGCAATATAAAAATAAGTACAGCAAATACACTAAAGACAGCCCATGTTTGATATCACTGAGGAAATTATGTACTTATACTGCGGCATATGGGCAACTGAATTTCACAGATTGATTGAATTAAACTAGAATACTATTTCTTGTGTGTATTTACTAAGCATTTGACTTTGTGCTGAATATATGTCTTTTGACAACTAGTATAATCATAAAAATGTGTATTCTTCAAAAAGTATTGACTACATGTAAACTTCATGTTTACTTCAGATAATTGCTTGTGTCTCTGGAAAATTCATGATTTAAATACTAAAATAATTTAATATCAGCATCAGTAATGATAATGGTATCTTTTTTGAGTTTTAATTAAAATTAGTGTGATAATCATTTTATAAATCATTTATTAAAATGTATATCTCTCTTTTTATGAAATTCATACATATTCTCCAAAATATTTGTGCTCAATATATGTGAAAATATGATCACTTTAATGCATTCAGAGATGTTAATTACAAGACACTTGATTAAACATTTAGGAAATATTTTTAAAAGTAGTTAAGCTTCTATGATTCAAATAGAAAGGTCTTAATTTATTGGTTTTCTACGGCAGAATTTATTGTTAGGGTTTTTTTTGTGAACAACAGAGCACTCAACTTTGTCCATAATTAAAATGCCCATTTTACTTTGCCAGAGTACTTAAGTATAACTTTTTAAATGATAGCTACTTAGAAATTGATATTAATTAAAGTAATCATTATATCTGCTGCCTAAATTAAAGTGTCCTGTAACTGTTCTGCCATTTCAATATATAAAAAGGGAAAAGTGCAAAAATGCCAACTACAGGCCTGGCTTCTTTTAGCTTTCTCAGGAAACCATTGCCTTTGAGGTATATATAAAAATTACAAAGAATGAAGGAAGGAAGGGTGGGTTCTGTAAATATAAATCTCTTCTGAACTTTCTGTGGCTGTGTCCACATTAATACCCACTTATAGCATAACCAGGCGAGGAAGGACTAACTTCCCCCCTTCTTTACAAGATAACAAATAACTCATTTAACTTTTTTAGAATCAATGCTTATAGTCATTCTTTTTATAGTTACAATGTCACCTAAAGAAGAAAGCTGCTTGGTAAATTTTAAATTATTGATTAATTAGAAGATAAGGAAGTTCAGGAGGTGCATTCATCAAAGGTAGTATTGGTTGGGAAAAGTATTCTGTGGGAATTGATATCTGAACTGAAGCTCCTAGGATGGGTGCACTCAATTACAGGAAGACAAGAAGAGAGAAATTATTTCCATTTAGCAAGATGGGGTTCAGAGAGGTTAAGTTACATCCCTAGCAGGTGAAAGTGTTAAAAAAAAAAAAAAAAAAACCACAAATCTCTGCCAGGCTTTTGTAAAAAAAAAAAAAAAAAAAAAAAAAATCATAGTATAACATCAAAAGTCAGAACAAAAGATGATAAATGTTTTGTTCAAATTCATAAAGATTTCTTTTTGAAAAAGCAGTGTATCATTCCTGTTTTTATATATTAATACACTATGCTACATTTTTAACTACTAGAAGAAGAAATAAAAAGGAATGTCACATAGTCTATCGCTTTAGATGGTTTAAATTCTTTTAAGAACATTATAATTAAAAATTGATTATGGTATTCATAAGAGAGGAGATATTATGAACTTATATTTTAAAATTTAGTCCTATCTGAATGTAATCTCAAGTCACTGGCTGAAGTTGAATCTTTTGAAGGACAGTAACAATTGATGTGACAGTGTTTTCTGTACCCTTGCCATTTTTCCTCTGTATGTTTATATGTTGTCATTCAAGTGCGTATGCAGAAATAAAATAAAATTGTAAGTTTAAAAATAATGAACAGAATTTTTAAAAGAAATAACTAGGCTCTAAATATTCCCTTATAAATGTTAATTTTGGTAAACTAACTGGATACTAGTATCAAAATACCCTTGATTTCTTTAACTGAGGATACATACTTGGCAAAAAAGTTTTCTTGCACTGAGCCCCACATATTTGAAACATTAATTTTAGATTGCTCCATGGCAACGTAATGTATTCTTGCAGTCTTCCAAGATGTGCCACATTTTGGAATCTTTCCTAAGTGTCACAAACCAAGAGACATTTCACAAGTAAAGTAAAGAGTGACCAAGACTTTTCAGAGAGTCACCCATGCTAACACTTTTAACAAACTTCTATTATTCAATGTCCATGATTTAAATATCAAAAAGTCTGTAAGATATTCTGACATGCGGTTCTAAATAATTTTGAACCTTGCCAATTGTGCTCAGTAGAGGCAAGGCAACATTGCAATTCAACTCTATAAATACATATGTCAAGTCCTTTATAATTTGTGTCATCATGGCAGCCAACTTGAAAGTTGGAGATCAGACACTGCCACATCACTACCATCCTTTTGTACAACTATTTAAGTTTAGGTTTCCCCATCACCATAGTTTCTTTGTGATGAAAGAATGATACCATTCAGAATCTTCCCTCTCCCTTGATCATCTTTACCAAGTTTTAATTCCCTCCTAAAAGCAAGAAGCAAAGGAGCTATTTCTGAACTCTATAGCAACGGCATTTTAAGTTACTCAGCTGTGTATCAGGATCTTGAAGCATTCCTTTGGGGTATTTTGTACAACTCTTTAGTATAGAGGGAACACAAAAGCTGCTTTCTGAATATACATACTCAGGCTTTTACAGTAATAGTAACAGTAATATTACTAAAAAAAATAGTAGTAGCCCTTTTAATAAACATTACCTTCCATGTTATGCACTTTGCTAAGGTTATCTCAATTAAACTTTAAAATAATTTGTGGTATAGGTTCTGTTACTTCTATTTTGCAACTGGGAACACCTTGACATTGAAAGAGTTAAAAATCTTCCTATAAGTCCCATAGTTTAGAAACTAGAAACATAAACCTGATCTTTCTCAGGTAAAAACTGTATGATTATAGATCATAGGATTCATATTTAGTAACTGTGTTTGTCAGAGGTTGAGAAAAAGAAGGCAGTGCACATATTTCTTTCATCAAGAACTTCCCTCCTAACTGGGAGCTGTTGTCCAGCAAATATAACAGTGATATATGTCGCTACAATTCAAAACCAAAACTAACTCTGGAAAAACTGAGGAGTTAGTGATCCTTTCTGGGGTCGGTTTATATGCATAGAGACCATTTCTCGAGGATTTCTGAAGAAAATGAGAGATATTTATACACACAGGCCTATGAAGTAGAAGGCGGACTAGAGTGTGAAGCCAACTGCATAGGCCCAGAGTGTGTCAAAGCTGGAAGTTGATGAGGACAGTTTCGTAGTAGGTTTCTGAAGACTCAGGACAGGATGAACTTTAGGGCTTAGGTTCATGGGAAAATACAGACTACACTCAGGGTTAGACTCGCCTGTACAGAACCAGGCAGCCCAGTACCTGGGCTCCGGGAATGCTGGGGACTTCAGAAAGCTGGCAATGAACCATTTGCATTTTCAAAAGGCATCAGTAAAAGAAGCAATGAAGAAGCAAGGAAAAAAAAAAAAAAAAAGAAAGAAAGAAACAAGATTTCTCCCATAGCTCGTGTTTATTCAACACTCTTGATGACAAGGCGAATTCTACCTGGAAACATGAAGGATTAAGCCAAGCTGATGGGAGCCAACCACAAGTAATTTATTTGGGCCTACATGTAACTGTTGATCCAATTTGAATCAACCAATGATTATGCTTACCATGTTGGAACTCCCACACTGTGAGATGAAACCCTAGGAGACCAGAGTATTTACTACCCAGCTTGGTGTAGGGTCTTCTACACCAGTTTCAACATAAACTTCCTTCCATGTCACCTTTTGAGATTTTATTTATTTATTTATTTTTTTTCAAAACCCAAGACACCTTCCAAATGTCTTGATTAACCTGACAGTTTTTCCGCCTCTCCCACCTTTGTATCCTACAACGTGGACATAATACTATATACATTTTGAATTGACAATAACAATATTGAACACACTTTGAAAATTGACCCACAGATACAAAAAAGAAAATCACAGAAAGTTGTGGTACCACTTTGGAAGGAGAAAAGAGGGATAGAACACACAGTCCTGCTTAAAGACTGTGATCTCCTGAATTGATTTCATTTACTGGGCTATGTCGAGAGCCTTCTCAAGGTAGTAAAATATTTTCTTATTTTTCTATCCAAGAACTCCAGAATCCCTTTATTTCTCTTTCCAAGCACATCTAAAAAAGTTACTAAATCAAAAATGACTAATAGCTAATACTAGAAAGACCATTTGAAAAACGTGATTATATCTCAGTAATGTTTCACGTAAAAACAACATTGCTCTTTGTTAAAATTTTTTTTTTAACCTCACTATGTTGAACAACCTCGTTTTTCTATTACCTTTTGTTATCTCCTATCATCTTCGCATGCTTAGTGAACTTAGAAAGATTTCCAGCCCCTTCTCTTCAATTTTGAATCCTCAGAGGACAACATTTTGCTGGATTTTTAGAGATGCATGGGTGAAGGAAAATGAGCTCTGTCACGTTTCTCTGCCTTGGACTGAGTCATATGTTTTCCCTATATCCATACACAGACAAAACAGAAGGATGGAATGATCTGTCATTTCCTGTTCTGGGATGTTTAATTTAAGATACTTTTTTCAAGGTCTGAAAAACACTTACCTTCTGTTTTAAAATTATAATCTAGTAATCAAGCTGATGTCAATTCTGGGTAAAATGCTAAGATTTCATTTATTTTAGGGAGCACTACCATTTGGAAAGGTTTCTAATTTCTGACCTCTCTTAATCATCACAGTTGTTGATTAAAATGGGCCAGGATTTCTATCACGGCTTATCCCATTGTAAATACACAACTTTAATATCACAAAGAGTCTGTGCGATGCTTTTCATGATAATTTCTAACTTAGACATTGTTTCACTTTATTTGGGATATCAGTTTTAAACCTTTTAAGTACTACACCCACAGCAATTTTTTGTATGGGACTCTGTGCTCATCATTAGGATTAAATTGATAGATAGCACTGGGATTTTCATTACTGTCACATCCCTACAAAATACTTATCCTAAGCCTGAAAATTATCTACAAATAATTTATTTATCTCTTCCAAATCATAGAGACCACACTAGTAATGTCAGTGGTTAATTGAAATCATGGATCATGTCTTAGTTTGAAAATATCTGTACAGGTTTTATCTAAAATAAAACTTTCTAAGGTTTGGGGTTGGAGAAAACCATAATATACATTACTGGTGTTTCTCTTCTTATTAAAGTATCTATACTTGATATTCTATTTTAAAATGGTTTAATTTCACTTTTTTTTTTTTTTTTTTTTTACCCCATTTTGCATAGCAATAAAGCCTGAAATGTTTCAGGGAAAGAAAAAATAAAAAGAAAGAAAGAAGCAAATACAAGAAGAAAAGGAAGTTTTCCCAACTCAAGGGATTTGGTGTTTTGATGCAGTCTGGCAGTAAAATAATGAAATATTTTGAGCATCTTTTTAATAACTAGCTCTATAAAAACTATATCATGCTCCAGAATAGCTTATAATCCTCTTTGGATTCTAAGCAGTTTGCATTTGAGGCTCTGCTACTTTTCTAACTCTCAGGCAAGGTGGTTTTGCTGTGTTTGTTAGTGTGTTCGTTGCACCATTTGAAGTCCATACCCAGTGTATTCCAAGAGCCCCCCCATGCCTGTAGGAATCTAGGAAAACATTTTTAATGGCCCTTATTCACTCTTTAGGAAACCATATTGTATGACATGAATTAGATAAATAACAGAGACTAAGGATCTGTTGACACTATAAATACAATAAGTTAATTAAAACCATTTTTACACCTCACTGAAAAACTGAATTTTCTCTTTAATCTTACGTTTCTCATCTGTATATGGAGGGAGTTGAACCGGACAATGTTTAGACATGGTCTCTGGTTTACAGTTTTGAAATTCTTGTTCAAGATGCTGCCCTATTTTTTTAAAGTATACAAATAAACTTTGTCCGTGTCATTTACATTTTTAAGGTTTAGATACAAAGCTGTTTATAGTTTTTTCATGATATTTTAAAAACTTCAATCTATCTGTTGTTGTATCGCTCTTACTCCTTTTATTTCTAACTTTCAAAAATTTCTGCCTTTTCTTATTTTATTGATCTCTCTTGCCAGATATTCATTTATTTTATAATCTTTTCAAAAGTTGATTTTGGGAATTATTAATTCGTATGATTTTGTTTTCCTTATCACTAGTTATATTTTTGTCTTTATTTTTAATAACTTTTTATTTTTATGATTTACTTTGTTATATTTTATAATTTCATATTAGAACACAACTCATTATTTTTATTAAGTATTTAATATATTTTCCACACAATATTATTTCAGATGTATCCTAAATATTTTTATAGATAGCATTTAATTGTTCAATTATAACTATTTGGAAACCTCTATTATTGTCTGAAGCATGCATTATTTAAACATATCTTTTTGAGTTTCTAAATTTCAGAGAATTTTTGGCTATATTTTAATTTCTGATTTTATTGATATTTTTCTAATTGTGTTGTTGTGTAGCCTATCCATTATTTTATATTTGTTCTAATTTCTTTTAGTGGCCCGTTGTAGTTATAAAATAATTACCTGCTTAATTCTAGAGAGTCAAAAGTACTTTTAAAGCTAATAAATCAACATATATCAATAGGTATAAACATTATACTAGAATAAAAAATTGGTGTCATCAGTAAATTAGTTGAAATATATGTAAAAGAGCAAAGAACAATGTGATTAGGTTGATTCATTAAAAATCAAACAAGCTGGGAGATTTGGGCCCAGCATTCTACTCTCTATTAAAGAGAACAGCTCTCTAGAGAAAGAAATGTAAATAATTTTCATCCACTACAGCCTTGTTCTTGGACAAGGATTTCCCACAGTGTCTGCCTGCCTCCTCTGCATCCAAACATCAAGGGAGGTTACCATTTGACATGACGTGATTTTATATACACCTCAGTCAGAGGGAAATTCAAGAGGTAGGCCTATGGGATATACTGCACATACTTGAGTATAAGCCAACCCCCTTAATTTTACCCTAAAAACTGGGAAAACTTAGTGACTCGAGTATAAGCCGAGGTACTGGTAAATTTCAAAAATAAAAATATATACCCAAAACAATTACAATAATTGAGGAATCAGTAGGTTAAATGCTTTTCAATATTTATTACTAAAGAAAAACTGTAAACTAGCAACAACAACTTTAAAATTTTAAACAAAGTGCAGAAAACCATAGCTTAACAGGTAATCAAGCTGTGGGTTATACAGTTGTGGGTTAAATAGTTCAGTGGAATACAGTTCAGTTCAGTCGCCTACCTCTTCAGCTCAGCAGTGACTTGTGGACTGAGCTAAAGCACGGCCCCCTCAAGCAGACGGCAGAAGACGACTGGAGACTACATGCATTTGATTAGGTGCGCGTGCACCGAATCGGATAACCTGTATGACCTAAGTATAAGCTGAGTTCGGGTTTTTCGGCACAAATTTTGTGCCGGAAAAAACTCGGGCTTATACTTGAGTATGTACGGTAAGCTTTTATGACCATCAGAGTAACTCTTATGTCTTACCAATATGTGTCTATGTAAAATCAGTGAATAGCCAAGTAGTGGTAGACATTTTTATTTGAGTGAGCAAAGTTTTTATAATACAGGTTAATATTTCTTTCTCACTCACAGTGCATGATTAATATTCTAAATTCTGTTTATTTTCTAGTTTTTTAAATTAGCCCTTTGTAAAATTGGAGAAGACTTCATTATATTTCACAATTTAAGTATACACTTTAAATCTTGACAATACAAATAATAACTATAATATTAACAGAAATTAGATGGTATAAAAGGGATAAGACTTTGAAAGTAAAGCAGGTCTCTTATTTCCTCTTATTTTTCACACTGTGAAGTCAATGTGTAGTTTTAGTAAAATCAAAAAATAATGCCTGAAAGTATAAGCCTTAGAGTCCTCATAGGAGTCACTGGGAATAAAAATAAAATAGTGACAAAGCAAAATAAATAATAGATTCTAAAGTTGGGAGATGGAGGAAAGGGGAGAAACAGTGTTTAGCCTCCTATATTTCCTACTTTTCTTACTGAATAGTTAATAAATATTACTAGGAGTTGGCAATTCCAGTAATTTAAATATAGATGTGCATGTATGTATTTGTACATGTTTATAATATTAAATATTATAATTTATAACAACAATAGCATAAACAGTCATATAACTTTTAATGTTGATATTTAATAATGTAATAATAATGGTATTAATAATAAATAGTATTTAACATTGTATATTACAAATAACAATAATATAAATGAAAATCGTTAATAATAATTTAAAACAAGAACTTTGAGAGGATGGAGTTGTGAGAATGGGAAGTGTGTGTATTCGTCTGTCTTTCTGAACTTTTAATTTTATATCCCTGTAGTTGAAAATATTTCATTATGCTCTCGGAGGCCGAGGCAGGCAGGTCACCTGAGCTCACAGATCTGAAACTAACCTGAGCTAGAGCAAGACCCCCGCCTCTAAAAATAGCCAGGTGTTGTGGCAGGCACCTGTAATCTCAGCTACTTGGGAGGCTGAGGCAAGAGAATTGCTTGAGCCCAGGAGTCTGAGGTTGCTGTGGGCTGTGATACTATGGCACTCTACTGGGGACAACAAAGTAAGACTCTGCCTCACAAAGGAAGGAAGGAAGGAAGGAAGGAAGGAAGGAAGGAAGGAAGGAAAGAAGGAAGAAGAGAAGGAAGGGAAGGGAAGAGAAGGGAAGGAAGGGGAGGGGAGGAAGGAAGAAAAGAAGGAAGGAAGGAAGGAAGGAAGGAAGGAAGGAAGGAAGGAAGGAAGGAAGGAAGGAAGGAGAAGGAAGGGAAGGAAGGAAAGGGAAGAGAAGGGAAGGAAGGGGAGGGGAGGAAGGAAGGAAGAAAAATATTTAATCATTGATATAACTTGCAATAATTTAAAAACTATACTATATTCAGGCAAGAGAATACCATTCAGATCAATAATTAGCTATATCTGCATGTACTGAAATGGAAAGAAGACAACAATATATTCATAATTAAAATAAAAGCATAATATATAGTAGTATGCCTTGTAGATAGCAAGTATGTAAAAACAATAAATGTGCATGTATGTTTTTATTGATCAATGTGTGTAACTATCAAGAAAAAGTAACACCAAACTAATAATTGGGTTGACTTAACACAGTATTTCATTTTATACTCATTTGTATTGCTTGTAGAAATTTCTCACTACTACAATGCATTGATTATATAACACAATTTTAATAGTAAAAAGCATTGAGATCCTAGATAATTTAGTTTTTGGATATCCAACTTAATCTAATTATTCTGAACTTTTAATATTCTGGTGATCAGCTCTGTCAGTTCAAGAATCCTCTCTGCCTTTTTCATTGCTCTGATTCCTGTGTCCAGCCACGATTACCATGGCTCCATGTATCCATGATAGAAAGTCTGTAAATGTTTCTATAATAAATTGAAGAATATAATCAAAGTTCCAAATATCATCTGTGCCATGTAGTTTGTATACTGCATTATATTAAAGATATTGTTTTGTTGGGTCATATATGTGAGTCATTATGTAAGAAGTAAAAGCTTTAAATAATTAAATTTTAAAAATCATTCAAAGATATCAATATGAGTGATGGCTGTCGAAACTTCTGTTATTTTCCTGGCAGTAGCTTACAAATTAACTTTTTGTATATACATTCCATTTTTTTTAATTGAAAAGCTTTAAAAAGTTAAACCAAGATTGTTTGGCATGAAGGTTAAAACCAGAAGATTTTCATTTATGCCTTTGTTATTTTTTTCCATGGCATATACCTGCCTTTCTTTGTGGCTCATATTTCATATTTCTCCGAAGTGGATAATACATTTCCTAAATCTTCATCGTCATCCTTTATATTGGCAAAGCAGCAGCACAGTAACCTTTGCTTAGTTGAATTTTAATAAGCAGACTGATGCTTCTTTTTATAATTTCTATACACAACAAAATCGTTTTGAATATAAGACTACATAATAGCGTTTACTTCCCAAATTAATGTCATTGTGAATGTACTAGAATTTGTGTCAATGAGGTTATTCTCAATACCTTTAAGAGACAATTACAGTCATGAGAAGCATGAGGGAAAAGGAGGGTATGAGGGAAAAGGAGGGTATGCATATGAATTAATTCGGTAGTTTTGGCTTCCAATCAGTTTCCATTTCCCTTCAGTGTTGGGGCTAAAACTGAACACAAAGGGAAATCACAAAGCTTAAGCTTCTTTCCTGCACTGATCGAGTTTTATGAAAATAAGCTGTGCTATTGTCAGGAGCGGCATTCCACAAATGGTGGTGACCATAGCACAGAAACTAGGTAGGAAGGGGGTCTTCAAGCCCTCAGGCAGAAGAGAGCGTGGTCAGCTGTCACTGACCTTCCATTTTCTATTAAGGAAGAAAAAGGGATGCGTCTATGGTAACAGACATAGTTGACTCCTCCCTCAGATCTAAAGTACAACCTGGCATAGCTGCTTCCAACATTTCGATGACCATGCTAAGAGGAAAATTGGATGAATAATGATCTATCGCAAATGGAAACGTTATGAATCAAAAGGAAAAATTTAAACATTTTTGCTTTGTTATAAATAAAGTTGTCAACCCAATAATAGACTGTTGAACGGCTTGTTGAAATGCAAGAATTTAGTGTAGTATTCATGAAATATGACAATTTGCTCCTTAGTTTCACAAGGATAATATGACAGAAAAAATAACTTCTTGTCTCCAATTTAGAAATGAGATATAAGTAACATATTATAAATTTGTCCTGGTTCACAAATGTGACAGCTAATAGATGTACATATTGGCAATTTGCTTAGTAGATTATCATTTACTGTCACTTTTTTAATTAGAATGTGATCTTCCATTGTCTTTAATCTATTTACGTCACGGATGACAAATTTCTTTCCCTTAAGCAAAATCTTTATTTATCATAAAGCAATTTTTACCAAAACTGTTACATGAAGGAGGAAATCATAATTGGAATAATTTAACTTTTGAATTTTTAGATTATGTGGCATCTTTAAAAAATAATAAACAGTATTTTAAGTGACTGTTATTTAGGTAGCCACCTCCCCCAAAAATTCTTATGTTTTCCATTTATCAGAAATATGTAATTATTTTACCATTAATTTTGTAAACATTCTGTGAATTTTTGCAACTAAAACATAGCAGCAGGGTGTAATTTAATATTTCTGGTCAGTTCTGGAGGCATATGCATCTCTTTATGCATAAAAGACTGTTAAAGCAAGTAGGTTCCCTAATAAGAAGGGATATTGTAGAGGAACTCAGGGAATTTGGGTTCTGGAAGACGGAAATGAAAAAATGAGAGACGGAAAGTGTGAACTGCTATCTTGGGGGGAAACACATGGTTTTGACTGGGTATCTAAAACCTTTCCATCCGTTTCTGCTGAGGATAAAACAAAATATATTTAGATGCTGTTCAAATAGTGATACTTTGTTTACATCATTTCTGATTAGACTGTCAATTTACAGTGTGGTTATCTGGTGCTTATTCCAGGGTATGATTGTGAGTTCAGTTTGATATTTTCAAAGGGAATGCTAACCCACATGAAGTAGAATCTTTAGCTTTATTCTAGAGGTTTAGTGTGAAGTAAATATAAACTCAGTTGTGTTAATCTTCACTTTTATCCCTGTTTATTTCACTGAATCCATTTCATTTTAAAAAATCTTAATTTTGAATTCAACTATAGCCCTTTAAGCTCCTAAAATCTTAAAAGCAAGTTGTATTATGTGATTGCACACGTGCTATTATTTCAATATGTTTTGGCAAAACATTTCCTCACCTCCAAAATGCTGCTCCTCCCTAGAAGTTTGCTGGGTTCTTACCCACACATAATAATAACCAGCATTCCCTGGAGAGGGTGTGCCAGAAACCTTTCTAAGTGCTTCATGTGCACTAAGTAATTCACCCCTCAGTAAATCCCTATGATGTAGGTACTGTCAGATTTGCAGGCGTACAGCTAGACACCTGAAGCACAGGAAGATGAAGAAATTGATCAAAGTAACCCAGTTGGGAAGTAGAGAAGACAGGGTTTATTTAAAAAAAAAATTTTTTTAATTTCCTATTGATATAAGGGTACATATGTTTAGGTTACATTGTTTTCTTTTCTATGGTAAAATTCAAGTTGTATTGATTGCATGTTAGTATTGATTCCACTGGATACTTGCTTTTCCATTCTTGTGATACTTTACTAAGAAGATTATGTTTCAACCTCATCCAGGTAAATACAAAAGATGAAAACTCTCCATCTTTTTATGGCTGAATAGTACTCCATGGTATACGTACACCATAGTTTGTTAATCCATTCATGGTTTGATGGGCATTTGGGTTGAGAGGAGTTGAAGTTTAAATCCAGGTAGCTTGATTCCAGACACCTTGCCCTGAATCTTCAGCACAGAGCCTTGATATTTAAAGACAAAGTTGATCCCAGTAAAGGCAACCCTAATTTTGGTTATGAGACATTATATATGCTTAAAAATTAATGACCTGAAAAAAGACTTTAGTGTGCATAAACTTGGCACTGGAAGAGAGGAAATTTTTAGAGTAGGAAATATGACAAAGAATGGAGATGCTAGAATTTTACAAGCATAAGATTCTTCACAATTTTCATTAGAAAAATGTCTAAGATCTGCCTTCCACTGTTAGCCGCATGGGCCTGGAGTCTGAGAAGTAGGAGGCAGCAGGCTTCCTCTTGGACCGACTCTAGTTTACAGCATTAGGTCTACACAGTTGACAGAACCCTCCAAAGGGACCAGACACCTGTGGCCACATCTGCTTCTTTCCCTTCCGCCTGACACTTGTTCTTTCATGAGTGTACTTTTGTAGTTTGAGAGGATCTGGTTCCAAGAATATCTTTGTGAAAAGCTCTGGAGGCAAGTACTAAAGGCATTTCATTATCTTGGGAATTTCTGAGGGTGAAGGGAAGGCATTTGAAAATAGTAATGATCATAGTTAGCTAGTGATTATTTTTCTGCATTACTTACCTGATAGCAATTAATGTATGTTTCTCTGTGAATGAATGAATCAGTAAATAAATAAATGGATGAATAAGAGAGAATAATGATGTTCTGTTGACAAATTAGCCATGTATTTGCTATAATCTATTGTGAGTAAAACTATTTTAGAATCGAACTTTTGACATTTAACTTAGAGTTGATTTTATATTCCCAACTAAGTTTCAGTCAATATCAAATTTGAAACCTCAGCAGATTCAATTGATTTGTTGGTAGACAGAAAGGAATCTCATGGGGGATGTGCCTGTGTTAACACATAGCAACTGAAGGGGCCACTTCTTCAAATATAGCTGTATTTTTGGTTTGTGTATTCATTAGTTTGGAAGGGGGATTTATATAATTGTGATATCCATTATGTGGCACCCTTTCGGGGATGGTCATCATCTTGTTATCAAACATGATAGGTTTTAAATTTTCCGTAAAGATGTGTGGTGTTTCTAATGTATCTGTGGAGAAAGAAGGGCAGGGTAGAGAGGAGCTAATGACCAAAAAATTCCACCATTCAGAACTACGTGTTTCAATTTGGAAGGGTTTTTTTTTTTTTTACAGTTTTAGGCCGGGGCTGGGTTTGAACCCACCACCTCCAGTATGTGAGGCTGGTGCCCTACTCCTTTGTACCACAGGCGCCGCCCTTAATTTGGAAGTTTTAAATGTTTGTGACTTCAAATAGCCATTAACAACATAGCACTACCCTGCAACAATACAGTCTGTCTTTGCGGCACAGGGAAGACCAATTTTTCTGATCCATTAAACAATTTGAAAACTGATATCTATAGAAACTGACAAATAAAATTTAAAATTTTACCTCCCTTGACCAAAATCTGCAGGGATGATGTCATATCCCAGCACCACAATCAGCTAGTTGTCTCTTTTAAATTTAGTTTCAACCTAGCAAAAAATGTGTTCTCTGTATCAAACCAGAAAGTACAAATCATCTTAGCATTTAGCCTGATTTTATACATCTAGCAGACAGGCTATGTTAGAGGGAGAGAAATGAGTATTTTTCTATATTTATGAACTTAGACTTCTTTGCTCAAGGTTAATATACAGAATTACTGGCACTAAAGATTTATGTCATTTATGAAATGGTTCTGACTTTTGCTTATCTTTGATATGTATGTTGAATTTTATGATAACTTATTTTATGAATAATTCTCTTCAAATCTAAATATTAAGAATGTATTTTCCTTAAGACAAGGAAATTATACCAGTTTTTAAAGAAACATAAATTCTTTAATGGGTATATTTTCTAATCCCTCAGTATGTTAGTAAATTAAAATATTATTTAATTGATATTAATTATCTGACAACTTCTAATAACCAATTAAAAATATCATTATGATATTATTCATTAATGATATTATTATATCATTATGATATTAATTAATGATATTCAAAATATAATTATTATGATATTCAATATTATTATAAAAATTATCATTATTATGTGATGATTGACGGTGGTTGAGAAGATATTTCAATTAGTCTTTCAATTATAACAATGCAGATCATGGAAAAATTACTAGAAGAGGCAAAGTGATAGGGTGATAGGTTGAAAAGTTTTAAATCTAGTTGCTAAGAATTAATATATAAATAATTTAAAACCATGAATTCCTTTGTGTGTACTGAGAAATGGACTTCTTTTAGTTATGCCAGGGGAGATAATGTTCTCAGTTTACTGCCATTAAAAAATACTTGCTGTCCAAATTCTTAATCCCCACAAAAGAAAAATAGTTTAGATCTTCTATGTATATCAGCATTTTGTATGGATTTTAAATCTGTACATTTTTAATATTTCCAGGTAACATGAGCAAATGTCATCCATGTGATAGTCAATTCATATATATGGCTTTCATTCACATCAGTGATTGGTAAATGGTTAGTGAAAGGGGAGCAGTTGAGGAGTCCTGACCGTACAGAGTGCTGTAAGGAGAAGCAAGGTAAGGGGGTAAGTCTGGGCAGCAGAGAAAGTGAAGATGCCAATCCATGGGAACTGGATTACCAAAATGATAAGGGAAACTACTGAAGGCAGTTAAATTTTAATTGTTTTATCTACATGTGTTCAATCAGCAATTATTTCTATATGGATATAATTCAGAGGATATAACACAGAGAAAAATACTGTGTCTTAGCCACCCAAAGAGTTCAGTATATATGACATTGCAGATGATGGAGGTGGATTATTATTTTCAGAAATCAGAAGACAGTAAATCACAGGGGAAAGTTACGATGATAGCTATTTATTAGTTAGTGAATAAAAAGGCTCTTCACCATTTTGTGTTCCTCTAAGTCATGGTTTCACCTTCACCAGGTGAGAGCACCAGTTACGATGAAGGAAGAGATTCAACCGGAAATCAGGCAGGGTCTGCCTGCTGACTGCTATGAGAAGAAAGCCTAGACCAATAGTTTTTAGGCTTTGCTGGCCAGATAATGATGAGTAAAACTGTAGGCGTTCAGAGCCCTGATTCTCAAAGAATCAGTAGGTCTAGTAGAACGTAGCACTTTTATTTTATTTTATTTTATTTTTTGAGACAAGAGTCTCACTATGTTGCCCTTGGTAGAGTGCCGTGGCGTCACAGCTCACAGGAACCTCTAACTCTTGGGCTTATGTAATCACATAAGCCTCTTGCCTCAGCCTCCCGAGTAGCTGGGACTACAGGCGCCCACCACAACGCCCGGCTGTTTTTTTTTGCCTGTTGCAGTTTGGCTGGGGCTGGGTTTGAACCCACCACCCTCAGTATATGGTGCTGGTGCCCTACCCACTGAGCCACAGGTGCTGCCCCAGCACTTGTATTTTAACTAGCACAGTGGGTGGTCTAAGGGTGAAGTTCCTTGTCTCTACTGGTTCTTAAAACCATTATATTTGCATATATTCCAAAAGTGAGATGAAAGGAAGAGGGAGGGGAAGAGAGAAAGAGAGAGGATAATGAGATAAAGAAAAAAAACCCAAAACCTTGGAAACACTGGGTGTTAGACTAAAAGGCAAAAGTTATCAGGAGATTCTCAAAGAACATAAGATACTGTCTCTTCTCAACTTAAATGTCATTTTTCATATTTTGAATATATCTTTACTGAACAATATTTCAGACATCTACAGAATATAGCAATAGATAAGAAAAAGTTAAGTCCAATTGCAGAGGATTTTATTTAAGTACGCTATTAGTTTTCTAAGTACAGATAAATGATAAATAGCATTAAAGGTGAACTTTGTGGTTCAGATGGCAGAATCATGCACTACTATTGAATTTGTTGTCAGATTTAGGGAGAAATAAAACAAATTCCTTTCAATTAGTAATTGTCAATAGTCTAAAAAATGAACTATTTTTAAAACATAGAAATTAATATATACCCTTAAAAGAAGTTCTTAAATGTAAAAATATTGGTAAAGAAAATCCATGGATGTAATGAAAATGGTAATTTGTAACTTTGTGAGGCAGTGATTTATAGAATTGCATACATAGTTAAGAATAATGGCCTATGTCAAGGATTGTTTGGTTTTATTCCCTGAACAACAGAAATATGTAGTATTTCATTATTTTTAAAAGATCGTTCTCTTTAAATTTGTATCCAGAATCTACATTTAGGAGGACATGTTTTCTATGTTTTAAATAATGAATTGATGAAAATATCTATGTGTAGCAAGCCACATTTGCTGATGATCAGTAACCTACCTTGACCACATCAGTGGAATCGTCGACTTCTTGGTGTAAGCAAAGAAACCTTCAAAGATACATTGGGAAGCATATAGCACAAGGGAGAGCACTTTCTTCTACTTCTTTCCCATAGTTGTTTTTTTTCTTAACTGGCTTTCACTGTAATTAATACATATCACACAAACAAGGCTTTAATTCTTGCTTCCTTGACTTGTATTTGTGTTGCTATTTGCATCAGATGCTCAACAGAGGACAAATTACAATTTCAAACTGTATCAAGAATTCCAGTAGACAGAGGCATCTGATTCAGATAAACTGAGGACACATTTGAAAGAAAGTCTTTTATTGTAGACATGGATGACTTCCTTGATAGCTGTGATGTTCAGCAATAGATCCAGAGGCTGGAAGAGAGGAAATGTTGACCAGTAAAATGCATTTCAGTGTTTGAAGCACACTAGATTATCGTCAAGTATATTCAGACACAATCTTCTTAAGTTTTAGTGGTGATCCTTACTTTTATATGAAATAATTGTCATAATTAATATACATATTAACATGTATTTCTTCAGGCCTGTTATCAGGTAGCATAATTATACCCTGCCATTAGCTTTATATTATTTAGAACCTCAGTTTTTTGTACATTTACTCCCACACTCAGGCCCACATCTTCATAAAAACCTAATAAAGTACCTAGTTGGTGCTTATCAGCTATTTGTTAAAGGAATAAATACTTGCTTAGTTCAAGGCAGCATGGGATATTAAAAAGAACTTGAAAGGTAAATGGGTCCTGGAAGTTGGCTTTAGATAATAGATTTATCACTGAATTTAGCTCAGGGATTTCTCAC
This sequence comes from Loris lydekkerianus, assembly GCA_963574355.1. Taxonomy (NCBI): domain Eukaryota; kingdom Metazoa; phylum Chordata; class Mammalia; order Primates; family Lorisidae; genus Loris; species Loris lydekkerianus. The sequence continues at coordinate 17,794 of CAUYPK010066115.1, read as the reverse complement.
AATTTTAACAGAAAGGGGAACTGTTTTGGTTTTGTTTTGACTGTCCAATAAAAGCAGCACCCAGGATGAGAGATTTATCTGGTTCTGAATTCCAGAATTTATCAAGCTACAATATGGTGGAAAATATATATATATATTTTTTTTTTCCAAAAGGGACAGAAACAGTCTTTGGCCCTCAGTCATAACAAACAGTATGAAATTGTTTATACGGTGAGGATTTTGTACAGGGGCAAAAAGATCTTGGTCATTTATTCCCTAGGGCTCAGCAAAATTCTCAGCACCTATGAGGATCTCGGTAAATGTTACTTAAATTGAAACATCTCAATATTAATTTAATAGCAAATCAGAGAGAGATCAGTGATTTCAATTCTCCAAAAATAGTGTTAGGTCCCTCTGGAAGAGGACCTTTCCTAGTTCTTGGCTCCCAGTGCCAGCAATGAGCAGCAGCGCCCAGCCTGCGATGGCTGGTCACAAAGCGATCAGCACCAACATACATTTATTACAGAACAAAGCACACAAACCATAAGGAAAATATGTCTCAAGAGCAAGACAAGACAGGTGGCTCTGCACCCTAAGTCTGAGACTGAGTCCACCTGAGTCTGAACACACCGTCTAACACCGGCTATCTGCTCTGTCCCACCTCCCCCAGGGCAGCATTGATGGAGTGGCTGTCGCCTTCGGGCTAACTGACAGGTTAGGGTCACACAACAAAACTTCCTAAGACGCAGGTGTCCTCCCTGGAACCTCCCGCAAGAACCCAAAGGGCTGAAATTTGCACGTTTAAATACCTGATGACCCCAGTGGGTCCAGGTCAGTGTAAGGTCACAAGGGGCTCCTCACTAAGTCTTCGCACTGGACAACAATCCCCAGGCGGCACCTTGGTTCCTACTCCCCGCCCGCCACACCCCTCGGTCTCTGTCCTGCCCCTGAGAGAAGCCGGGGGTGTTGCGGGTGGGCAAGGAGGTCTGTCTCCTCCCAAACCCACCTTCTTCCCTTCTCAGAGAGAGAAGCTGGAGCCCGAGGCAACATGTCGCCCCACCCTGAAAGCAGAAAGGCGGCAGCTGGGGGCCGCGACTGCATATACCGCCTCAGGCATTGCAGCCCTGAAAAGTGGGACAGGCCACGTGCTTGGTGGCAGCGCCAGCCCGGGCTGCTGCTTCTGGAACAGAGCCCGCTGGCGCTGCAGGTGCCGGGGCTCGTCCTCTCCCGCGTGCTGCTGCAGCCCCTGCCTCCAGGGTGACAGTAGGGCACCCACACTAACTAGGGAGGTGCCTCCACGGGCTGCCTCCTTCCCGGCCTGGGGCAGGCCTGTCTGGCGTGAGGCTGGCCATGTCCCCTTGCAGGGCAGGAGGAAGTGGCACCTAAACCAGACCAACACCGCCTAACAGTAGTACAACTCTACTAGTGGCTAAAATGTATGTATAATCTCTGAAAACTAGAAATATTTAATAGTACCATAGGGCCATGCCTAGAGCGCGGTTTTGATAACTATCAAGATAGACTCCTGGTAGGGTGGAGTCTGCCTGTTCCCACTGTGGTCCCTTTTATCTAGTGGAACAGTTTAGAATCTAGACTCCAGATAGAGGCCACAGGAATAGGCTGTAGATAATATGTGAGGTGTACAATTATTGTCTTTGTCGGCCAGAAACTTTTAGGACTTTAAAATTTGGGTGACATTCATTTATAATATGTAATATTATCCACGGAACCTTCGATTTCAAACACTCCTGTCAGTTAACTGGGATTCATAAGAAAAAAATTACTGCAGAATGCTTTTGGTTCATAACTTAAAACAAATAAAGACTGGTTGGATGATCCAGGCAGAGGGGAGATCGGGCTCGCTGCAGCGAGGGTCAGAGGGTAATCAGGCAGGAAAGCACGCGTGTTCAGTGGGCAAGGCTATTGGGAAGTTTCTTCCGTCTCCAGGATTGGGAGAAGAGAGTTCCCTGGTCTGTGGCTGGCACATGTCTAAGAAAACAAGCAGGAGGACAATTTGAAATGACTGAGTCACTGATAGGTATTTAAACTGAGCAGGTGAGCAATGAAAGGGTCTCTAGTGGGTCTCCAGCGTATGGCTGTGCTGGTAATTGTACTTTACACTGCAGTGTAGTCTGAACTAAAATGGAGCAAAGAAATGTAAAATTATAAATGTTTTCTCTGCCATTTTTCCTTTTTCTCTGTAGGCATGGAAAAATGCCAAGATGACTACTGGATTTGTCTCATTATGTCCTGACAAAACCAAGCTTTTCTTTAAAGGAAGTTTACCTTTCTGCTACTTTTACTGTAGCAAAGCCTTTCCACCTGGCGCGTGTGCGCATGCGTGTGTGGGTGCCTGTGTGGTGCGTGCGTGTATGCGTGCGTGGTGTGTGCGCGCGCGTGCGTGTATGCGTGCGTGCGTGGTGAGTGTGTGCGTGCGTGCGTGCATGCGTGGGCGCCGTTGAGGCATCCGGGTTCGTTGAGGCAACCGGGTTCATTGAGGCCAAGCCCGGGCGGAGGCTTAGCAGATTCTTCCGTGTCGGGGTGAGTGGATGTGGCTTCAGGGCAGGCAGGAGGGTTGCCTTTCTTTCCCATGGAGGCCCTGCAGCCTGTTTCAACAATTTTATTTTATTTAAATTTTTTTTATTAAATCATAACTGTGTACATTGATGCATTTATGGGGTTCAGTGTACTGTATGATATACAATGTAAAATGCTTATATTGAACTGATTAACATGTCTATCACAATTATATTCTTTTATTTGTTTATTATTTGGGGCAGTTTCATTATGTCTCCCTGGGTAGAGTGCTGTGGCGTCACAGCTCACACCAACCTCAAACTCCTGGGCTTAAGCGATTCTCCTGCCTCTGCCTCCTGAGTAGTTGAGACCACAGGCGCCCCCCACAACGCTGGGGCTATTTTTTGGTTGCAGTTGTCATTGTTGTTTAACAGGCCCGGGCTAGGCTCAAACCCGTCTGCTTCAGTGTATGTGGTCGGCACCAAGTCTATATTCTTTTCTTAATAGTTTTTAAATGTACCATTGCATTATGCACATTAGGTGAGGTTTGCCCCCCCCCCCCCCCCACACACACACATAAAACACCCCCACACCACTATAATTATTTTGTTGTTGTTTTTTTTTTTTTTTATTTTTTTTTAATTTTCCATTTGCTTTTTGAAACTTTGGGTGTTTTCCCCCCCCCCCCCCCCAAATACCCTCCTTCTCACCTCCCCACTCTTCTTTCTACTTTCTGGACTATAGTTATGTGTAGTATTGAGTACCTTGGATACCTTTTTTTCCCATTCTTGAGAGACTTTGCTAAAAATAATATGTTCCAGCTCTATCCAGGTAAGCACAGATGATCAAAAATCATTTTACAACAAAGACATTTGCACCAGAATGTTTATTGCAGCCCAAATTGTAATTGCCAAGACATGGAGACAGCCCAAGTGCCCATGAACTCATGAATGGATTAACAAATTACAGTGTATGTACAACATGGAAGACTATGCTGCTTCAACGATTTTATTGCTCAGTTTCTGTTTGGCTTCTCTAAATGTAGTTTTGAAGTGTGTTTTAAAGCTTTTAATCCCACTAATATCCATAGTTTATTTCTTAATGTAAAGTGACCTCTTTTTCATTTGAAAACTATCCCCCCATTTTGGCAGCTGTTTTTGTTGTGCTTTATGACATAGGGAGAAACAAAGGGGTACAGGAAGAGTAGCTGATAGGGGAAGGGAGACAGTCCCAGAGAGATGTAATGTGACACACACAGTCATTGCTGTGAAATGTCTGCAACACCCAAGGTCATCAGTGGCTGACTCTTGAGAAAGCACAGTAATTACTTGCTACATGCAAGGATGCATGTGTGATGGATTTTAAACTACTGTATTTTTAAGCTAGGATAATTTTTGAAAAATATTTTGTATCAGTATAGAAAATAGTTTATAACTATTTGAAGGTATAAATAGAACTATTTTAAAAACAGAGCGTCATGTCATTCTGGGTACTAATGTAAAGGAAGAAATTACTTAAAATTCTTTTTTTTTTTTTTTTTGAGAGTCTTACTTTGTTGCCCTCGGTAGCTCATAGCAACCTCCAACTCTTGGACTCAGGCGATTCTCTTGCTTCAGCCTCCCAAGTAGCTGGGACTACAGGCACCCACCAGAATGCCTGGTTGCTTTTTTGTTGCAGTTGTTGTTGTTTATGAGGCCTGGGCCAGGTTCCAACGTGCCAGCCCTAGTGTATGTGACCAGCGTCATAACCACTGAATCTTAAAATTCTTATTATATTTTAGTTGAGGGTTTCTGACCTACGTATGGCATGCCGGGTGCATGTGTATTATTTGAGAACTATTTTGCTTATCTGTGGTGTAGGATATTGCAAAATTTATGCCCAAACCTTTTTTTTTTTTTCTTTGCTCATCAGCTTTTGTGGGTGTTGTGTATTTAATGGTGGTCCAAGGCAACTCTTCTTCAGATGTGTAGCAGAGAAGTCAAAAAGGCTGGACACTCCTTTAAAATATTTTGGAATAGACTTTCACTCAAATCAGAAAAGTCTGATCATGCAAAAGTTTGGCTTCATTATTGTCATCACCTCTTTTTCAGACAAGGTATTTTCTTCCTTCAGCTGCTGCACATCCTGTCTCTTCAATCAAAGACTTTCAACAGAGATTGTAAGGGGCTGAATTGTTTCCTAAAAAAAGTCATATTTTGTAGTTCTAACTCCTGGTTCTTTAGAATGTGACTGTATTTAGAGATAGGATTTCTAAAAAGAAAAGTAAGTAAAATGAGTATGGGTAGGCCCATGTGGGTAGGCTCAAATCTAATATGACTGGTTTCTTTGTAAGACTTTGAGAAAAGGACTTTGACGTAGACCAAAGGGTGACCTGTGAGTAAAAAGAAATCAATCCTGCTGACATCTTGATCTCGGAATTTCCAGGCTTCAGAACAGTTAGAAAATAAATTTCTTTTTTTAAGCCATTTAGTATGTGGCATTTTGTCAGAACAGTGCTTGTAAACTAATCCATTAACTCTCTTCTGATACTGGGCAGGCCAGAGACTTCCTTCTCTCACCCTGGAGGATAATGGGCTGTTAGTCTTTCCCTTTAGCTTTTTCTTCCACAGATTCCTTTGGCAGACTGATATATGCTATAGATCCCTTCTCAGAATACCATTTTTATAATTTAATTTTTTTAAAGTCTTGCTCTTTTGCCCCAGGCTGGAGTGCTGCAGCTTCAGCCTAGCTCACAGCAACCTCAAACTTCTCTGACTTCAAGCAATCCTCCTGCCTCAACCTCCCAAGTATCTGGGACTATAGGCGCCTGAGTGAACTTGAACTGTTGGGCTCAAATGATCCTCCCATCTTGGCCTACCAGAGTGCTAGGATTATAGGCATGAGTCACTGTGTCCAGCGCCAGATTCTGTTTTAAATGGAATAAAATATTGTGTTTATGAACAATAAAATGCATAAACTTACAAAGGGCACCAAAGTTATGGAAATTAAGTTATCAAAATATTTTTACATATAAGGCTTAAGATCATGAGTTTTCCTATTAACACAGCGAATAGTGATATCTAGCAAGCAAGCCTAATTTCAAATGATGATGAGCCTAAATAATATTTTGAGCCACGTATAATGATTGTAATGTTATATGAAATATGTACGTATATGATGACAAAGCCACAAGTACTACTTTTACTACTGTGGTTTATTTCCTACATTCAAACTGGGAAATAATAAAAATTTCACTTAGAAGTTAGTGATGATGAATATGCAGTTTGTTTTTCTTCATCCAAGTTCACAGAGTGGAATTAAGAATTCCTGTCTTAGAACAATAATAATAGCATCATTTCCATTTGTATAAAAAGCCAAGGATTTGAGACCACCAAGTAGAATGTGCATTTTTGGTAGTAAATTTGCACAGATCAAGCCCTTTTGTCCGTTCTCCTTTGTAACCAGTGGTGTGTGTTTGCAAGGTAGTGAAAAGGAAAGAATAATCTGTGATTAAACATAAAGAAAACCTTTGCTGGGCTGTAAGATAGTTACCCTTGATAACTAATGAAACTTCAAAGTGTTTAAGGGGAGGATGTGGATTCTAGGCAGTGCAACTAATTTTGTTGGAAACTTTAGAAGGTCTTTAGTTTTGATTTGCAAAGGCAAAGTGGCATTGGGGGGTGTAGGGCGTGTCTCCTGGGTCACTTATGTAGCAGGGTGAGGGCGTTATCACAAGCTTCTTTCTGTCCAACATTACCATCGATGACATAACCAAGGAACAGAATAGAATGTGTGTTTTGGTGGATCAGTGTAGAATCGATGAAGCTATGGCAGTTATTTCCACATGTGACAGTGATTTCTTGCTCTCTCTGATTGCCATCCAAACCTTATTTGCCAGGAAGATTATTTGTCTAAAGCATTATTTCATAAGATATGTACTCTGCTGCTGGACATTGAATTTCTTTTACCTTTAGTCCATGTATAAAATGGATAAAACAAAAATACTTGTTGTGTGCTTTATTAAAAAATATATATAAAGCATCAGCTGTAATATAGTAATACATGCAAAAGCCATTAAATATAAGCTGTGAAATGCAATGCAAAGACAAGGTGACAATATGATACTAAAAATAAACATGCTGAACACTTTACTAGCAATTGCATATTAATGTAGCCTTCAAGATTTATTTAGTCAAACATTTTTTAACAGGAGAGATGACAATATTATTTAATGAGAAATATTAAGATTATAAACCCCTTTAGTTAAAAAAAATCCTAACAATGCCATCCTTTTTTTAATAGAGACGTGCTTTCAACTGGACTTAATAACAACAGGATAGAATCCCTTGATATGAGGAAGCTTTTTCCTTCCTACAGTTCTAGCAAGAGTTAGACCTTAAATTGAGCATTTAATCCAATCTAATGAAAGATTTTTATTTTCATATAATTAGGAAGCAGAATCTCAGATGTGACTTTGTAGATGAAATCTCAGTACCTGTTAAGATCTTAGGAGATACTTACAAAGAGATTAGTGCTGGTCAGGCTGGGGTAGATATAAGTTTTAAAAGCTAACAGGTGTGGTGACACCTGAGAAAAATCCCTGAGAAAAAATTTAAAACTGGATAGTGACTGATGAAAACAATGAGATTCTAAGTATCTTTATCACTGTTAAAGAGCTGAAAAATCAAATTGATTCCTCTGGAAGGCAGGACCATATTAAGAAATGTCAAGTTGGTAGGGGTTCCTAGAGGAAGGAAGCTGTATAATTTTTGAACAGTAGGTTATGATAGCCTTAGATGTGATAATTTTGACAGTGTATTTGTGATGGTTGAGTCAGAACAGGTCAAATAGCTTTTAAAAAAATGCTTTTTCACCTTAGTAACTTAACCACCAAATGCTTATATATGGTAGTTTAGAACATTTAGGTCTGTAGCATTGTATTTTAAAAATTTAGCAAGATTTAATTAATTCTAATTCATTAAAATAATGTTAAGGGTTTGTTTGCATTTATCAAATTGCAACACTTCTTGCAATTTAGAATAATTAATGAGGAAACTAAATTCAACAATAATTAAGGATTTTTAAAAGGATATTGTTCATCTATATTGACCTGAGAGAAATATGAAACCCTGCTAAAAATATGTAATTATAAAAGCCATCATATGATTCTAGAGCTGGGACCGGAAAACATAAGATGAGCCTGGGGCATCTTTTGTTGCCAGAAATTAAAATATGCTATAAAAATTGGGGCATACTGAAAAGACCTGGGAACTAAACTGAAAGACCTTCCAGTGACCAAAGTTGGGACAGCGTAATTGAATCAACAATATAAATGGTATACATAAAAACATAAACAAAAATAGATATTTGGATTATACCCCCAAAAAACAATAGATACTTATGAAGCCATACTGACACAAACACATAGGTGAGTAAACATTTAAGTGGGTGGAAGTGACAACTTTTCATTACAAAATATTTCAATGAGTAAATCCAGAAAGAATGAGGGAAATGAAACAATTAACATTTGAATACCAAAATAATTGCTTTAACCAAGATCTGCTGACAGATGTTAAAATCAGTGAATAAAAGTGTAAACAGAAACAATGTTTGCCTTAAAGTATCAGATACTGCATTAATCAATGATCAAGATTAACAGCTATTAATGTTATCTACTTTCTGATATGAGGCACTGAGAAAGGTGTGTGACCTCTGCTGTCTTTCCCAGTAATAACTAAACTCAATCTAATAGTGAGAAAATATCAGACCCAGATCATAGGATAGTCCATGAAATAATTGTCCATTATTATTCAGAGTGTCAAGGGAATAAAAGACGAGGAAAAACAGGAACTGCCAGAGATTGGAAGAAACTAAAGAGGCATGACAACTAAATACAATGCAGGATCCCTGGTTGAATCTGGAATAGGAAAAACAGTGAAAAAAACACAGAAACCTAAATACTGTGCTTTGGTTAATAGTATTGTACCAAGGTTCTTTTCTTAGTTTTGATAAATGAATGGTCTGTGGTTATGTAGATGTTATTATCATAAAGGGAACATGAATGAAGGGCACATATATAGAATCTCTCTGTACTATTTTTACAACTCTTCTATTAAGTGTAAAATTATCTCAACATTAAATTTCTTTAAAGCTCTTAGAATATACATATCTAATTATAAGGTAATAGCTACACTTACACAGAAGTATGTGCCAGATATTGTGACAAGTGTTTTCCATACATTGAGTTACATAATCTTTACAGTGTTATATTGTGGTTGCTAGTAGCATCACTACAGTATGGATGAGAAAAGTGAGGTAAAGAGAGTTTTATCCTGAGGTCATACTTCTACTTTATGGTGAAGTTGGGACTTCATCTACAGAATGTGTAATCATACTGTTGTTTAATGGGCTTCACAACAAGTGAGTTACCTATAAGAAATATAGTTACCGGCTCAGTGCCTGTGGCTCAAGTGGCTAAGGCACCAGCCACATACACCTGAGCTGGCGGGTTCGAATCCAGCCTGGGCCCGCCAAACAACAATGATGGCTGCAACCAAAAAATAGTCGGGCGCTGTGGCAGGTGCCTGTAGTCCCAGCTACTTGGGAGGCAGAGGCAAGAGAATCACTTAAGCCCAGGAGTTGGAGGTTGCTGTGAGCTATAATGCCATGGCACTCTACCCGGGGTGACAGCTTGGGGCTCTGTCTCAAAAAAAAAAAAAAAAAGAAAGAAAGAAATATAGTTGCCATAATGATGTTACTTGAAACACCTTGTGAATTTACTTGTGGGTGTGTGTAGCATGTCCCTTTCCATAACCTAAATGTTAGCAAATGTTTGTCTTTTGTTAATGTGTTTGATTTTTAAAAATCATTCAGGCCAACTAAGCTATGCAGTTTGAAATAAAAAATAAGGTGGTCATATACTAGTAATGACTCTAGTAGTCTTTTAAAGTAACTGATTAACTTTTAAAGAAAATGTTTTAACTATTTTACTCTATTAATATATATTACATGTAATACTGTTTTGCAAACAGGATATTTTTCATTGAATATTATTTCATAAATATCTTCATATCTATACTCTTCTGCATTACTTTTGATGTGAAAAACCACTTAATTTTATGAATATAATAGACTTATAATTGACTTACAGTCAAGCATCTATTTGGAAATGGGCTCTGTTTTCTTAGAAACAATACTCTTACGAAGATCAGTCTATATATTGTATATTATATCATTTCCCACTCATACTTGATATACAGGGTACACATAAAGTTTGTGTGTGACTATTTTAAATTAAACATGAACTTTATGGATGCCCTATATATGAATGAAAAGGATAAGATCTATAATATTAATATATAAAATATATTGTAGAAGTATATTAGTATTTTAAATTAAAATATATATCAACATTTCACATTAAAGTATATGTCAATATTATATAGTGTATATATTAATATATATAAACCCACTGCTTGCCAGCCACTATTCTACATACTAGGGATACCACAGAGCAGAAATTAAATCATCCTTGATTTAATCTCACATTAAATCTGCTATTAATTTCATGTGCTGAAATTTTTTTTAATTAAATCATAGCTGTGTACATTAATGTGATCATGGGGCACCATACACTAGTTTCATAGACCGTTTGACACATTTTCATCAAACTGGTTAACATAGGCTTCCTGGCATTTTCCTAGTTATTGTGCTAAGACATTTACATTCCACAAGATCTGCTGAAATTTTATTTCGGCTATTATATTTTTCAGTTCTGAAGGGCTAATTTTTAGTATAGTTTCTGTTTTTCCACTGAAGTATCTTACTATATTAAGACTGAGCATAATTTCCTCTATATACTTAAGTATAAACGTAAGAGCTCTATATATGAAATTTATACTAATTTCAACATCTGGGTTACTTTAGAATGGGTTTTCATTAGTTGCCTCTTATATTGAATATTGATCATGTTTTTCTAATGACATTTGGTTGATATGCTGGACATCATGAATGATGGAATGTAAGGACTTCAATTTTGTTGTGTTCTTCCAAATGTGGGTGTATCTGCCATGGTTTTGGGTGTTATCCAGAATCTCAAGATAGTTTACGTGTTTTGTAGAATTTCTAGTTGCCATTTATGGGATAGTTGGTGCAGCCCGGCAATGACTAGAAATGTAATTCTATCTAAACTCATTCTTGAAAAGGTTTAAAATGTTTTGAGCATCAGAGTAGTAATAATAATTTTTAGAACAGACTACCATTTGGGCATATTAATTCTTTGGACTTGGTTTACATTTTATACTTTATAGTTATATTCTATAAATGAATATTGTTAGTTTTTTCATTTCCCATTTTTTGTATGTTAATACATATGATATTCCAAAGAGGTTTTCTTCTTCATAAAAATAGATTAACATTAAAAATAATAAATTTAGGTAAATGACTAATTTATACTGAATCATAAGATATTTTAGGTAACTTTAATTGTATTATACTCCAATTATTTGAAAAAGATAAATATAGCTTATACATAAACTGTGTGATTAATAGTAGGAGCTAGAATATAAAAAGAGAACAAAACAAAATGATGACATTTTCTATTTTCTTAATTGTATCATTACCACTCTATTTTTATTTATTTTTAATCACTAAGTAAAAAGAGTATGTAGGCATACCCCCAGGTGTATGTTTTGGTTTCAGACCACCACAGTAATGTGAATATCGCAATAAAGCAAAAACTGCAATACAGCAAGTCAAGCAACTGGTCTGGGTTCCCAGTGCCTGTAAGGTTATGTTTATACCATATCACAAGACAGGTGCAGTGTTTTATGCCTTTTATCCTAGCACTGTGGTAGGCCAAGGCAAGCCTGGTTGATATAGTGACAGTCCATCTTTATAAAAAAAAAAAAAACAAAAAAACTTATGTAGGCTTTTAAAGTTACAAAATCATTATTTCTATAAAATACATACAATTAAAAATACTTTATTGCTAAAAATGCTAATAACCATCTGAACTTTCAATGACTTAACGACCATTTTGCTTGGGAAGGATCTTGCCTCAGTTTTGACTGATCAGGATGGTGGCTGCTCAAGGCTGGGGTGCTGTGGCTTCTTAATTAATGAAGATGTTTTATTTCACTTATCAGTTGACTCTTCCTTTTACTACAGATTCACATTTTACCCATAGGAGAGCTTCTTTCAAAATCGGTGTCAATTCTCACAGTACTTGCCTCTCCTTCATCAGCTGAGTTCAAGTACAATCCAAGGTGCCTTGTTATTTCAGTGTGTTCACTCCTTCACCAGGAGTAGACTCCATCTGAAGAGACTACTTTCTTTATTTTGAGGGGGTATATTACATTAATAAATTTTAAAAAAAATTTTAGTAAAATGTATATAATATAAAATTTGCCATTTTAATCATCTTCAAGTGTACAACTTAGAGGCAGTAAGTATATTCATAGAGTTGTGAAAACATCACCACTTTCTATTTTTAAAACTTCCATCACCCTACAACAGAAACTCTGTACCCATTAAAATAGGTTACCACAAGCTGAGAGAAGGAAGGAATGGGGTTATTTGATGGATACCACTTTCTTTGTTCACTCCTAAGAAGCAACTCCTTATCCATCAAAGTTTGATTATGATATTGCAGCAATTTAGTCACATCTTCAGACACCCACATCTATTTATACCTTCCTGGATATTTCTACAACATACAAGGGCTGTCCGGAAAGTATCCAGTCATGTGATAGGAAAAGAGACATTATGGCTGGATACTTTCTGGACATGTGCCACTATTTCCTCCATTGAAGTTGTGGAGTCCTCAGAGTCATCAATAATATTTAGAATCAACTCTTTCCAAATTACTGTAAATGTTGGTATTTTGACTTCCTCCTATGAATCACAAATGTTTCTTATACCACACACAAAGGTAAATCCTTCCCAGAAGGTTTTTAATTTACTTTGTGCAGATTCATCAGAGGAATCACTGTCTATAGCTTATATCCTGAAAAATGCATTTCTTTTTTTTGCAGTTTTTGGCCGGGGCTGGGTTTGAACCCGTCACCTCCAGCATATGGGGCCGGCACCCTACTCCTTTGAGCCACAGGCGCCACCCGAAAAATGCATTTCTTAAATAATAAGACTTGTAAATCAAGATTATTACTTGATCTATGGGCTGCAGAATGGTTGTTTTAGCACAAAAACAATACTCATCTTGTGTATCTCCATTAGAGCTCTTGCATTGTGAATGGACAGTAACATTTTGAAAATAATCTTTTTTCCATTTTTTTTCTGAGCAATAGATCTCAACCATGGGCTTGAAGTATTCAGCAAACCATGCTGTAAACAGATGTGCTGTCATCTAGGCTTGGTTGTTCCATTTCCAGAGCAAAGGTAGAGTAGGAGACTTTGAATGGTAAATGAGCATTGGCTTCAGTTTAAGGTCACCAGCCATCCTGACGCTTAACAAGAGGGTCAGCCTGTCCTTTGAATTTTTGAAGTCAGGCATTGACTTCTCTCTAACTATGAAAGTCTGAGATGGCATTATATTCCAACATAGGGCTGTTACGTGTGTATTGGAAATAAAACATGTTTAGTGTGATAACCTTTAACAGTGATCTTAACTAGATCTTCTGGATGGCTTGCAGCAACTTTATATCAGCTCTTGCCACTTCACCTTTAACTTTTATGTTATAGAGAACTTCTTTCCTTAAACCTCATAAGTCACCTGAATCAACCTCTGCTAGCTTCAACACCTCCAGCTTTCCTCACCTCTGTTATCCTTTGTATTTGAGAGAGGGTTTTACACTGGGGTAGGTTTGGGCTTAAGGGAATGTTGTGGATAGTTTGATCTTTAATCCAGACCACTAACATTTTCTCTATATCAGCAAAAAGGCTGTTTTACTCTCTTATCATACATGTGTTTGTTGGAGTAACACTATTAATTGCCTTTAGCAACTTTACCTTTTCATTCACAGCATGGATAGCTGTTTAGTGCAAAAGGCTTAGTTTTCAGACTTATCTAGACTTTTGACATGACTTCCTACAAAGCTTAATCGTTACTAGCTTTCGATTGAAAATGAGACGTGTGAATCTTCCTTTCACTTGAATACTTAGAGACCATTGTAGGGTTATTAATTGGCCTAACATCAGTATTGTGCTTCAGACCTTAGGGAGGTCAAAGGAAAAGGAGAGAGATAAGTGAATGGCAAGTCACTGAAGCAGCTAAAACACACACGGTATTTATTGACTGTTTATTTTTGTATATGGATGTAGTTTGTGGTGCTGCAAAACAATTATAGTAACATCAAAAATCACTGATCACATATTATAACAAATATAACAGTAATAAAAAGGAAATATTATTAGAATTATGAAAATGTGGCACAGATATATCAAGTGAGCACATGCTGTTGAAAAATAGAGCAGACAGACTTGTTGATGCAAGGTTGCCACAGATGTTAAATTTTAAAAAATGCAGTGTCTACAAGATACAGTAAAGTGGAGGACAATGAAATGAGGTATGCCTGTATACTTACGGTGCACAACCTGCTGTTTTGAAATATGTGTACATTGTGTCATTGCCAATTTCTGATTTAAAACCCTTTATTATATATACAGATTTATAAATTTCCATGCTGAAATTCAAGGCCAAAATATTTTCAAAGTAATTTTGTAATGGTTTTCTTTAAAAAAGAAAAAAATAGGATTGTATGACTTTTAAAGATGAAAATATTTTCAGCTTGGTAATAGAAATGGAGACAGAATCACATTGATATTTCATATGAAAAATTGTCCTTCCAGTATTTCTCTCTTTTTTGAATAACAATGTCCAATCATAATAAACTATTTTCTTTTTGACTATATAATTTCCCATTTGCACTTAGGAAAGGGAAAACTAAAGATTGCTAAGATTTCTTACTGACATCCATTTTTTGTAATTAAAATAATCATTAGCAATTAAATTATCATAGGATGTTTCTTGTCCTTTATAATGCTAACCTAAAACCCTTGTTTGCTATGCCTTACTAACTTTCATTGCCTTTGAAAGGAATTCTCTGCTCTGTAATTGACAGGAATTCTTCGAGGAGATAAAACTCTAAATAGATATTTAAAAATTAAAAAAAAAGACAGAAAATCAAATAGAAGGGATCAACTGCAGTTTCTGATTTTGTTTCCTAGCACTTAATTTTCATTCCTGGAATGCTCAAATATCCAGTCCTAGTTGGAAAGTTTTATCTTTATGAGCTATTTTTAATGAGGCAGAGTGAGAAGGTGATTTCAGATTTATCATGTGCCTTGTATCTGTTCATAGTGATCTTTAAGTAAGAAAAATAAACAGTTTCTGTAGTACCTGCTAATACATTGTTGACAGTGAGTGATAGGAGGTACTACTCCTGGTTACTGAATAAGAACTTACATACTTTGGGGTAAGTTGAAATTTTTACACCCACATATAATCACAGTACATGGAGAAAACTAAAAGGAAGTTCCCTACATATGCATATCTATAAGAATCTAGACTCATCTGTATCTACATAATTATTTTTACGTCATTTGAACTAAAATCAGATGAGCAAAAATATATAATTATAGTTATATAATATGTATACATACATATACACATATGTATAATATATACATATGTATATATTATATATATAATGTATGTGTATATATATTATATGTGTGCGTATATATATATATATATATATATGTGTGTGTGTGTATATATGTGTGTGTGTGTGTGTGTGTGTATATATATAATCTTCCAATGTTTAGTCCATTTGTAGTGCTGCAACAAAATACCACAGACTGGATAATTTATAAATGATAGAAATTTATTTCCAATGGATCTCGATCAGGAAGTCCAAGATCAAGGTGCTGGTTGGTGCAGTGTGTTGTTAGCACGGCCCTGTTTCCAGGAGAGAGCCTTGTTGCTGCAACCTCTGAAGAAGATGAACACAGCGTCCTCATGTGGCAGAAGGGACTTGCTCCTCAAAGCTCTTTTATAAGATGCTAATCTCATTCTTACGAGCTATACTCTCATGAATAGTATCAAATTGGTGATTGCAGTTCAACACGTAAATTTTGGTGATTACATTCAAAGCATAGAAGAAATGGTAAGAAATTATGGTAAGAAATTTGGCTAAGATCTCACTATCTCTGTAGAGCTAAAAGTCTTCGCTGAGGAGTCTAGGAAATAGTTAAATTTTCACTTTGAAATTGTGTTGTTTACCTTGTCCCTACTTTTAATTTTTTTACTTAATGCATTTTTAAATAAATTCTTCACAACTTAGAACATACACTGTATTCCATTATTTTTTCATAAATACATTACATCTACCTAGCTCACTTGAAGCACTTTATATAAATGAAACTCAAAGTATCTATGTTAGATATAGTAAGTGGCTGCAAACTTTAAAGAATCTTTTTAAAGTCATTTATTTTCGCTACCAAATCCGAGTATTACAGGCAAGGGCAACATTTTAAGACATATTATAAAACTTAAAATAGTAAGTGCTATATAGTTAGGTTAGAAATATATGCTAGTTATATATAAGAATTTGATATGTTGCCATATTAAAAATACTTTAAATAAGTATCAATAATAAAAAGTCAATAAATGGCCAAGTGATAAGTGTCTAAAGGAAATGAAGTTTATAATGTTATCATTATCAGTTCAGTAAATATTTAAACACTTGAGTATTTCTAAACCACCAAATATTAAAATTCAGAAAACAAAACACAAGGAAGAATAAATTGTAGGGGTGAAAAGACAAAAATAGATATTATTTCCAGCAAATATAATAAAGACTATAGCTTTTCATTTCCTAAAGAATTCCTAAAAACTGGAATTATTTTAAAACTATGGACATAAGTGTACAAACACATGAAGTGATAATGATCTTCAAAAATGTTCATGGCACACCTAAGATCCTCTCACAGCACACTGGTTGAAATCAATGTAGCTTTTAAATTATCAGATGAGAACTTAACACTGTATATTTTAAGATATTTTAAAAGCAAAAATAACATTTTACAAATAAAATCTAAAATATCAATTAGGGCAAAAATAAAAATGACAAAATATTTCAGTTTTATAAATGTCCCCTAGTGTTTCAACTCAGGCATTTCTTGAGACAAAGTAGCCTCCTGACTTCCCAGGAGATAGAAGGGCATAAGATCATTGAAACAAATAAAAGTAAACCTCAACCTACTATATGCTTTTACAATCAATCCACATTATGATTTATCTCATACTACAAAATAGACTAAACATAGAAGAAAAAATGATATTTGCAGGATATGTCTCCAACAAAGGTTTAATAACCAGAATCCACAGTGAACTCAAATGTATTAGCAAGAAAAGAACAAGTGATCCCATCTCAGTCTGTGCAAGGGACTTGAAGAGAAACTTCTCTGAAGAAGACAGGCGCATGGCCTACAGACACATGAAAAAATGCTCATCATCCGTAATCATCAGAGAAATGCAAATCAAAACTACTTTGATATATCATCTAACTCCAGTAAGATTAGCTCGCATCACAAAATCCCAAAACCAGAGATGTTGGCATGGATGTGGAGAAAAGGGAACACTTCTACAACTGCTGGTGGGAAGGCAAACTAATATGTTCCTTTTGGAATGATGTTTGGAGAATACTTAGAGATCTAGTAATAGAACTGCCATTTGATCCTATAATTCCTCTAATAGGTATGTATCCAGAAGACCAAAAATAACATTGTAACAAAGATATTTGTACCAGAATGTTTATTGCAGCCCAATTCATAATTGCTAAGTCATGGAAAAAACCCAAGTGCCCATTGACTCATGAATGGATTAATAAATTGTGGTATTTGTACACCATGGAATATTATGCAGCCATAAAGAAAGATAGAGACTATACCTTCTTCATGTTTACATGGATGGAGCTGGAAAATATTCTTCTTGGCAAGGTATCCAAAGAATGGAAGAAAATGTACCCAATGTATTCAGCCCTAATATGAAACTAATTTGTAGCTTTCGTGCGAAGGCTACAACTTGATCTCAGTACAAGAATATGGGGAAAGGAGCAGGGAGGGGGAGGTAGGGTAGAGGGAGGGTGGAGGGAGGGTGATTGGTGGGTCCACACCTAGGGTGCATCTTGGAAGGTTGCAGGTGAAGTTCACTAAGTGTAGAGTATAAGGGTTTGAACACAACAATTAAGAAAATGCCATGAAGCCTATGTTAACCAGTTCAGTGAAAATATTTCAGACTGTATATGAAACCAGCACATTGTACATCATGATTGAATTATTGTACACAGCTATGATTTAA